>PVHY01003749.1:0-103069 GCA_004024945.1 Uropsilus gracilis
TTTCATTTTGCACAAAACATTTTTCCATTAAACTCTGATGACAACTGTATGACTTACATTCTCTAAAAATTAAAATGGGCAGTAATAAATAGATTTTAAAAAGTGCATAGAAAGGGGGCACTTTCTGATAAATTCCAATCTTAAAGTCAGATTCAACATAGATGGTAAAACCCAAAGAGATGGCTGGCAAATGTTAACAAAAGAGCTTATAAACCTTTCACAGTTTCAAGAAGGTCAAGGAGAAATATCTACTACTCAAGACTCAAAGTAACTGGAACACTGTAAGTTTGCTTATACAATCATCACATCACAAAGGGAAAGATGTCAACACTAAACACTAAACACCTGATACTGAAACTCTGTGATTCTCTTATTACTTCCTGTTCTCAGCACCAACACAGTGCCTGCCACAATATACAGACATTCATTAGAATGCAGATGGCTGAATCAATGACCATGATCAACATTGTCAGACCTCAACACTTTGAAACATAAATTCAAGAAAACATTAAATAAGTCACATTAAAATCTTAAGTACAATTAAAGTTTAGCAAACCAGAATTCTTAGAAGAATCTCAAAGAGAGGCACATTTAAAGAGGAAAGAAATATTTCTAACTGAAAGAAAATTAAATTTATGTATTCATTTTAAGCAAGATAAGAACAGACAGAATCAAAATAACGAATCTTATCTCCAACTGGTATCTGTGGCCTTGTGTTTGTAATCATTTTATTTTCTTTCTTCCATGTGTAGTTTAACCATTCTGTTCATGATGACAATTGTAGTGCAAGCATATCAAATCTGGACTGGGTTCTTCATGGTTTCAGCAATTGAAAAAGAATGTCAGAGCCCTTGACAGATTTTATTGGCTTTAATGCTCTCTCAGGGAATCAGGTACAAGGCACACCAGGCAGGGAGACTGGGTCACTGCATGGCAAGCAGGCAGGCTAGGCAGCATGGGCAGGAGGGCTGGGCCAGAGCAGAGTAGGGGGCTTGGGGAAGTGGGATCTGGGAGGCAGGCAAGGTCCCCAGGAATCTTTAATCTCTCTCTCCTACCCCCCATCCCTCATCCCCCCATTTCCCACCCTTCCCTCTCCCCTCCCTCTCCCTCCCCTACTCTCATCCTGTGCTCTCCTCTCTCCTTCCCCCTTTCCCTCCCCCAGGGTAACACCATCTAGGGCCAGGCATTTCCACTCACACACTGAACCCAGGTATGTATAATCATGGAGAGGGTGCAATACCACAGGTGCTGGTCATAGAGACCATAGGTGGGAGGGCAAAGACCCTGAAAACTCATTTACCCTACACAATGAGCTACAAGAAACTCTATTTCTAATTGCATTGTATCATTGGTAGTCAGCCCATCAAGTCCTTACTTCACTGAACAGATAAACAAGTCAATTTGCTCTGATTGTTTTCCCAAATAAGTCTTATTTTTCCATTTACTACAAATATATTATCAAAGATCTATTTCCATGGAGAAAAAAAGTGAAAAGTTCCCAGAGAACTAAAAGAAATTTCTGATGAGGGAGAAGTTAAGGATTGTTTCTCCTTTTGACAAAGCTCCTGTCCTAAGCCATTAGGAACTTGTAGAACAAGCAGTTCACTCTTTAGGTCAAGGAAGGTTTCCTTAATGCTGTTTGCATTTCTTTTGGAGAAAAGCCACTTCATTTTAACATTTTGACATATTCCTTCTTTCCCTTTCACTTAGCCCCATAAGTCATAGGACATACTACTCTGCCTGGAAATCAATTCTGTTCATTTCCTTTCCCATTATATAGATAATAATACACCTCTACACTTATAGATAACAAGTCAGTCAACAATTTCATACCTTCCACATTACTGCCTAACATCATACTCTGCAACCTAAAATCTCTAACATGAATGTTAAAACAACAAAAACAGTTTCAGTTTTAGAAGTCTACACTAATTTGATTTCTTTGTAATGAGAAACTAAAATAGAAAATCAACAACAGTTTGATATGGTTTAAGCATTGTAGCAAAGTACGTTAAGAGATTTTGGCCTAAGAATCAGCATTTCAGGAACTCTTATGAAATGTAAATCATGATAATTGATGTAAAGAGCAAGAGTAAAACAACGGCATGGTCTCTGCTCTCATGAAATATAAAATCTCGCAGAACAAAGAAAAAATTGAAAAGATTTTAAATTTCATGAAGTAGCAAACATACATTTTTGGAAGTAGAGAATGAATTAAATGAGTGGGGCAGGGTACAGGGGATCTCTATAGTAATTCCGAGAAATAAAACATCACTTAGATTGAACTAAATTTGGAAGCGTTCACAATGAAAAAGTGCGTTATGACTCAAATGATGGATGGGATTGAGAGAAGGAGAGAGAAAAAGGGCATTCCAGGCCAGCAGGATTGGTTTAAGCAAAAGCACAAAGTCAGAACAGTTCAAGATAGCTCAGAGCAACTAAGCTGGAGTACAGCACCACTGGAGTGAATAGTTAAAAGCTGTCTGTAGAGGCTGCAGCTCAATGGTCAAGGTCTTATACTGTCAGAATGAGCCATTTGGTCTTCATCCGGCAGGCTGTGGGGAGTCACTGGAGTCTTCGAATGAGGGAATGACAAGATTGAAAGAATATTTTATGACCAATTTGTCGGCAATATGAATGATGGATTGGCAAGAAGAGAGATTGGAAGCAAGGTGAATAATTAAAAGGATAGGTTTCTATAATAGGAGAAACAAGAAAAGATGACAAGAAGCTCAGAAATTATAGGGGTACTGGTAATGTCAGAACTGGGAAAAGAAATGAAACGAGACATTTTTAAGAGATTGTTGACAGAAGTTGGAGACTGGTAAGACTGGGGGACAAAAATATCCATGATATCATATTTTAAAGTCTGGATGATTAAGATAATGCCATCTTATTACCACTGTGGTGCATACTACAGTTAATTTACAAAACATGTTCCATCCAGGAAATAAAGCTACAGAACCTCTTAAGGCAAAGAATATGCTTTTGGAAGTTGACACAAAGTGTTTTTCAACTAGACAGCAGATTCTTGCAAGGTGCTCCTGTGCTCATATTCCTCTGTCCAAAGTGGCCCTTCGGGACTCTGGAGAATGGCTCTTAACAGCTCATCATACTTAAACTACAGTGTCCACCCCTCTACTCACCAAATTTGCACTGAATTGTGTCAGGCACTGCATGAAAGTGTTCTAGACCAAGCTAACCTTGACATTTGGAATTGAAATTTGAAAAGACTGAGGGTCACAAGTACTAGAATGTTGAGATGATCCAAACTCAGGACTGAGGAAACCATTCTGGTGTCCTCATATGAAGATCTATGTGCAAATAAAGGAAATGAGGAAAAGGAAGGAAGTGAGAAAGGGGACAGGGAAAGGGGGGGGAGAAGTGAGGGGAAGAAAAGGGAAAGGGAGAGAAAAAGGAAATGAAGGAAGAGAAGAAAGAGAAGAATGAGAAGATGAAAGCAACAAATAAGCAGAGAAAACCAAAGACAATGATAAATGACATGTGTAAACTAGGGACAGTGTCTGCCCTAGTCTGGCTTGTTGACAAGTTTCTACTTCCTTACTGAGTCCCAAAAGCCCTTCATGCTTGTGGTTCAGTCAGATTCTCTGTATTCCCCTCCTCAGTCTCCTTTCACTTAAACTAGTTTGAAAGGATGTCTGTCTCTTGCAACAAAATTATCCCAAGTAAAGAAAACATCATCTTACTGCCTCAGGGGATCATGAGCTGAAACAGGACAGCCTGGAGGAAGCTGATTTTAGGAGTAGATAGGCAAGAGCTGCTGAGTACAGTTTTAAACATGCTTAGACATCAACTGCACCACTGAGATTACAGAAGTAAAGTTAGAGCAGGGACTGGAGGCATCGATTTAGTATTAAGTAAAGATGATGGTTGGAATTCTCTCACCGGTGAACATGCTGTATGACATAAGACAGAGACCCTTGGCAAAAAGAAGAAACCCTGGTTAAAAGAAGAAACCCTGGTCCAAGAGATCACCATATTTCCCCTGAAGGCCTTTAAAAAGCAAGTCAAATTGGGAAGGAAGTTGAACTTATCCCAAAATTTATCCCAAAATGAATTTATTCCTGAACCCATCGTTTAACACACAAAGCATGTTTATTTTGAAATAAGAGTCATACAAATTGTACTAGAGTAGATAGCTACTTTTTATAAGGAGAAAAAGGTTAAATGTGAGTTAAATTTCAGTTTCTAAGAGTTAAAATATTCAAATCCATTTTGGCTGTAATCTTTCTGTTTCCATAAACATGTTCAAAATTGAAGTAGACAAATCTCTTTTCTTGTACAAGCTGAAGTCCCTCCTCTGACAGGAAATCTCAGAGAAAAAGAGTAGAGAAGTTGACTGTTTAAGACATGAAAAAGTTTCGAAACTATCCCCCATATAAGCTTACTTTTAAGTTGAATACTAATGTCTTTACTGTACTTTATAACACGATATTTAAAGTAGTATTGTTTGACAGGAACAGATTTGACATGTCATCAACAGGAGTGTTTCTTCCATCAATAATATTCAGAAAGGGCCTGCTCCATGAAGTGGGGCAGGCAGAAAAATGAATCCTCTCTAAGCAAAAAGAAATAGGCCTGTTGAGTCCCAATTTCATAGCCTAGCACAATGCTGAAAGTGCATCTTTACTTTTTGATGCTGAAATAAAACACAACACTCCACAAACTCTAAAACTAAAAAGGAATTTATTTTAAGCAAGTTTCTAAGAAGCATGTGGAGCTCAACAACATCAGATGCAATTCGAGTCTGTTCCAAACACTTTGGTAGAATAGTTCTTCTTTGAAATACAAATATATTGAACTTTAGCTCAGAGGCAGAGCCGAAATTTTGTAAATAATATCAATAAAGTTCCCTTATTACGGAGGGAAAGAAGCTATTTACACCGTAAAATAATCAAAGAGTTAATCTCGTTTCATTCTTCCAAGAGTAAAATCCCTGGCAAGCTTTAACTGTGTTAATTTTCAAACTTTCAAGTCTGTGCTCAAACCACAAAGCCAGCGAACTGAAGGTAACCAAAGGAGCTGTTTGGTAAAGACAGAAATGAACTATGTCTTTTGAAGTGTTTCCAGGGAAATGTGTTTGGAATATTTAAGTCCCAAGTGAGTTACAAAGGTTATTCATTCACAAGTGAGATAAATTCATAGCTGTCAAATTGTCTGGATTCTCCGTGTGATCACCAGGGCTTCAAATCATTTATTTTTTTCTAGCAAAAGTTCAATATTTTCACAGCTTCAAATTTGAACGTACTTTATAATTTGGAAATAAAGAATTGCTTCTCTTCCTCACCTGCTCACTGAAGCAATAAAAGTCCAGGAGTGTATTAAAGCAGTTTTTCTCTTCCCTTGTAGTTGCATTTTGTTTCTTTTAATAAAGCTTAATGTTTCTAAATTAGATGTTTCTCCCAGTAAACTAACTGGATATAATTAACAAGGTGTCTGTTTTCACCAAACACATCAAGGGAAGGAGAAAGGATTATTGCAAATATAAATTTAACAGTGTTTTACAATCAGCTACATTTTCTTGAATAATTGTGAATGAAATTATTCAAGTGTTTTCCCAAATAAGTTTTGTTTTTTATTTTCCCTCTTTAACAGTTATTAGAGGTGTGGCTCAGGAAGAAAGGACTATAATTGTTCAGTACAAGTTGGGAAAGTAGGAATTCTTAACAAAGATAACAAAGGTAGATAAAAAGCAATACTTGACAGAACAGCTCTTCACAGGAGACTGAATTGAACTGTGGCTATTGCCTGCTGGCATTAGGTCTATTTCAGGTCAAAAACAAAAGAGAGGAAATGGTTAGGGCACTGCCTCCAGTCCTGATGGAGTCATCTCTGAGAGGGAGAGGGAGGCTAGGGTTTTGGGGGCTCTGCTCTGATGTGATAAAGTTTAGAAGCTTAGTTTATCTGTAAGTGCAGGCAAACGAAGAAGTGCCCAGCTATGTCTGACCTAGTGAGAAGAATCATTGTTACTAATCAGCTTTTATTGTTGACCTACTAAAATGGAAGTAAAGTTAGAGTGTACTGCTGCCTTTAAGAGACACATAATCTCTTTGGGGAATCAGGGCATAAACAAAACAAAACAACACAACAACAACAAAAAACCTACTAAGTTAAAATATGAAGCACGTAAATACTTACTGGAGTATCAATAACCACTAAAGTGAAATTGGAGACAGAAGGAAAAAGCACTGAGAGACATGGAGAGGAGAAAAGGGTACTGTAGACAAAGGTAAAGCAATTGTGTGAGCTGGATTTGGGAAGCAGTGACTAGAAAGCAGTTTCTGAAGAGGATTCCTGTAGGGAAATAGTGGAAAAGAAGATGGGAAAGGAAATAAAAGCTATACTGAAAAAGAAACTTAAAAGTTTGGAGGGTCAGATGGAGACCCTGAAAGTCTTTTTCTTAAAGGATATTTTTTTTAATTATATTCTGGCTTAGGTTTACAGCATGGAGAAGGAAGAGATCACAGCAAGATAGACATACTAGAAGGTAACATGAAATGATAACAGATTGAGTAGTTCAATGAGAAGGAGGAGATGAATAGTTAGAATTTATCAAGTAATTACTAAGCACCAGATACTCTACAAATTTAAACTCCCTAATCACTGACGCATGATTTTAAGGAGACCAACATCTTCCTTGGACATAAATCTTTTTTAAAAAATATGTTTTACATCATTGTGTCCCCTGGGGTTCTCCCATCACCTTATCACCTGTGAATTGTCCTCTTGATCCTTTATGCTAGTTCCTTTCCTAGTTTCACCCACTCTTCCTCCTTCTCTGTTGTTATATGCTTTAATTCAATTGTTACCTTGTTTTTGACTGTTTCTCTTGTCCTTTTGTTGGTTTTCCCTATATTCAACCTATAAGTATTGCCATCTGGTTTCTTTTTCTTTCTGACTTATTTCCGCTAACATGAGTCCTTCTAGGTCCAACCATGTTATTCACAAATGCATCTTAACACTTGTCACCTTTAAATCAATGTCTTATACTTCACTGATAGTGACAAATTTCTGGGTTAGAATCTCAACTCAGACACTAAGTAGCCACGTGAATTCTTTAATAACCTTAAACGCTAGTTTCCTCTCCTCAGAAGATTCAGAAAGTTATCTACGCCATCCGTTTATTGTAGAATTTAAATAGATAAGTCATTTCAGCACTTACAATAGTATTGAACCCAAAATAAGAATTCAATAATTATTATATTATTGCTGTTTATAGAAAAAGTAAAAAAAAAGTCTCTAGTTTACTATGAAATTATCTTTCAGGAGTAAACTAGCTCCTTCTTGTTGAAGCTTGACTTGAATTAACATGCCCATTTTCTCTGTACAAGGATCTGAGGTCACTTACATTTAAAGATACGTGTTTAATACTGTTGTAAAAATATAAATAGGCAAAGCTAACCCACAGCATAGAAAATAGAGTGAAAATGGTTACTATATTTGAATCTTCTCTATGTTTCCTCACTGTGAGGGAAGGAACTGAAACATATTCAGTTCTTCAGGAAGAAAATAGAAATGATAACACATTGCAATAACACTTTCTAAAATATTTTCCCTAAGGAGTTTCATTTGATTCTCACAAAAATTTTGTGTCTGTTGACTATGATAATCCAAATTTATATATGAGGAAATTAAGACCCAAAAAGGTCATACAGCTAAGAAAAAACAGAACTAAGATTTGAATCCAAGCATGGTGAAAAGCACACACACACAAATTAACTAAGGTCTGAGTTGCCTATAAGTAAAGGCAAAAATGGTGGGGTATACCTCCTGTTATCTGATAAAATAACCAATAAAACGAAGTATGCCTTGGGCTAGTAGATACATGCTATTACTTTCCATTAAAACTGAGAGAAATTAGTAACATAGATATTTATACAAGGAGCTTGAAACCACAAAGTGAACTGTGATTTTAGTGGAAGTCTTAAACAAAATACAGACATGTTCTTTATATGTCTCTTTATTATATAGCCTAAGGGAATAATGTTAAATTGGTTCTGTAAAGGAATTATCTTTAAAGAGCAGATGGTTTGGTTAATATTTTCTAGATAAAGGGTGTTCTCTTAAGGAAGATTTATTAAGAGACTACTGTGTACCCATTTAGACTAGATCAGGAATAGACAGGGATGAATGATCTGATTCCTGTCCCCCAAAGATCTAATAGTCCAGTGGAGAAAGTCAGTTGTGATGAAACACCCTTCTGGTGTTGGAGGTTTGTGCAAAGGCAGGACCATCATGAAGGATGGTCCATGCAAGGTGACCTGGATAAGGAGGACATCAGAAACTTCAGAAACCATTTACTCCCTGGACAAGAGGAGAGTGAGTGCTACAAATGAGGGAAGAACATGTGCAAAGACAGGGGCAGGGCAACAAGGTGCTTGCAGAAACTCACTGGTTAGGTATTCCTGGAGTTTTAGTAAGATACCAGGGATGATGGTAGGAAAACAACTCACAATGGTTAGGGCAGGCTATTTATGCCCCGTAAGGAGTGTAGAATTTGACTATTCCAGAAAGGGAATGTTTAAGGAGCTAGGCACAGGAGTGGTCTTCAAGGCCAGGATTTAGAACCCCAAGTATTATGTCAAGTCACTGAACAACTAGTTTGCCAAATGACCAACTTGTTAAACTTTCTGATTCCGCCAATTCACCAGAAACATTTTCCTTATAAAGTTTACAGTGGTTTATGAATTGCTAATTGGCTTGTTTTCATTTCGACTTTATGGGAGCATTTTAAAGAATGTGCAGCGTGCATCTGGTGCTGGGATACACACAAATTAAGAGGTGGAATGGAGATATTCAGCCATCATGAGGAAAGGGGGAAAGGAAATTAGCACACAATCCAGCCAGATGGCCAACCAAGAGAAGAAGTTTCCTGAAGAGTAGGAAGGGTGAAGGATGAGCTTGAAGGGAGCACAGGGAAAGAACAGGGGCAGAGAGAAGAGATACAGAACAGCAAGAGGAAATGCAGGAGAAAATACTGCATTGCAGAGAGAGGAGCAAAGGATAAGGCTGGAGTCACTGTTGAAAGGAAAGAAAAGGAAAAGGGCAGGAGCAGGAAAATTTTATTGCTGATGTAAACAATTTGAATATGAATGGATTATTTGGAAAATCAGATATTAATGAATCTTTTACCAATAAAATTTTTTGGCTAATCAATTATTTTTTCAAATGGCTCAATTCCACTCAAAAACAAGAAATACCAAGGGTTAAAGTTTGAAGGGGAATGTAAAGGTAGTATTGTTTTTATTTTCCAAAGAAATAATTTGGTAAATTCACAGATGCGAAGATAGAGTTAAAAACTGAGTATACTAAAACTAGAAAGCATACTTTTGCAACAAGGTACTATACAGGCAGCGTTGCTGTGTAACAAATTTCCCTGATGGTTTATGAGTGGTAAGATTTCCTTTACTTGTGGGTCTATAGTTTGATCCAAGTTTTCCAGGGATAACTCATCCCTGCTCTACTGGGTCATTTGGAAATGCTGAAACCAGGTGAAGGTCCACTTATTGACATATCTGGAAATGGACAGGACTTTTGTCTGGAAAGTCTCAATTCTTCTCCCTATAATCCTCTGCCTGAGTCTTCATGGGCTAAGGTGGGCAGATTCACAGCACTTGAACTAAAGAACAAACAACTCAAGAGAGAGAACCAAGTAGAAGGTGTCTTGTCTTTTCTGACCTCAGAAGTCACACAAGATCATATCTAGTACTATACTCAGAGAACCACCTAAGTTCAAAAAGATGGAACATAATAGACCCCATCGTTCAGTGGAAGAGTATCAATGCCATATTGAAAGAGTACACTGCTATGGAATATATCTATGTCTAGTTTTGGGAAACAGCATCATCGGTCACCCAAGCTCCAGAGCACAGCATTGAAACATGTTCTTGTTACCAAGGGCCCAAGCTAGGAATCCAGCTGATTTTAGAGCAAGGAGAAACAAGGAATCTATGCAAGAAGATTTAAATGATATTTTTTCCATACAAGTTTCAGACGGTATCTTCATTTTGTAATTTCCTCCTTTACCTTAAAGTCAGGTTCAAGGAGTTATAATTTGTTGCACTGTGATTAAAGTTTAATTGCACTTAAAAATAACTGACTCTGAAGTTTTCCTTTTCACGCTGTGATTATTAGCGGGCATACAAAAAGACCTCTCACACGTATTTGGGAAATCAAGTTTCCATCATTCCACAAACATTCTTCTTAGGAATGAAAGCGAAAAATCAAGATATGGGTATCAAGGGCAGATAAAGCAATAAATGTCATTATTTTCAGTGTCTTTCTCCAGTATCAATTATCACTAACTATTGTATATGATGAAGTATAAAGAGCCTGCCACATTCTCCTAGTGATTAAGAAAAGTCATGCTTAGATAACTGCCTATTAAATAATAGTAATGCTTGCTACTGAAGTAATGTCAGACTTTCCAAGTAGTAACAGGATTTTTTTCCTTTAATTTCCATTGTTCTTATCTTAGAAGTTATAAAGAATATTTTCTAGGTGCAATGATTTCTGGAACATCTTGTCTATTTCAGCAATATTAGAATTAGTATCTATTTCTATACCCCTGGTTCCAAAGGAAATTAAATGTTGGCAGAAAATATAGATAAACTATGGAGAAATATTATTTTCCATATCCAATAAGCTCTAAGAGAAGTAAAAACAATCTTTTTAATCTGTTGTGGAAGGACCAGTCAAGTAGTTACGCTAATGGATAAACTGTTAAATTTTTAGGAAAATTTTAAAGTACAGAGGTTGAGAAGCTTGAATTTCCAGAAGCTATATAGATCTGCTGACACAGTTTCTCAGGGGAATATGAGTGCTAAAGGGGGAATTGGGAATGATAAAAAGCAGAACAATTAGAAGGAACTCCAAAATTTGATGCAACATTTGAATATTAGAACACCTAGAAAAATTCTGTGTGGACTGACTAAAAAAAAAAATGTAGATATACATGATGGAATACTATGCATCAATCAAGGAGGACAAACACATGTCATTCACAGCAACATGGATGGAACTAGAAAGACCCATATTAGCAGAAATAAGCCAAAAAGAAAAAGAGAAATACAGGATGGAAATACAGTTATATGATGGATATAGGGAAAAACAAACAAACAAATAAGAAAAAATAAAACAACCAAAACAATGGAGTGAGAGAAGAAGAGGGGGAAGAAGGCGTGGGAGGCGAAGGGCACGAAAGATCAGGATGGTTAACAGGTGTTAGCGAAGTGGGAAAGCCCTGGGGTACACAATAATGTAATATAAATATAAATACACATATACCTGCAAATTTAAAAAAAAATTAAATTAAAAAAAAAAGAACAACCATCATAGAGATAGCTGACATTCTCTGTGGATATCTCTTCTATTCCCCATTATCCATTCCCAGAAATAATAATCCGTACACTGGATTTGATATTTGCCATTCCAGTGGTATTTGAAACTTTTAAATCACACATCAGTAAATAATATATTATTTTGTATGGTTATAATTTTATAATTATGGTATTGTAATATGTATACCTATCTATGTAACTTGCTTTCTTCCCACAAAAATTTTTTTAAATTATTTTTAAAAAATCTCCTAACTAGGATATTGGAGAACATCCCCATTTGCTACTTCTATTATTGTATCCAAATTTTAAGTTGTCTTAAAGTTTTAAGACTTGTAATATTTGTCATATTGATATTTTGTTGTATCCTAATTTGCATACTGATATCTTGTATCCTAATTTCTTTTATATATGTTTTAAGCCTGAAATAAATTATACAGTTTAAAATAAAAAAATAATTACAAAATTTAAAAGTTAAAAAAAGAAAAATTCTATGTGTGATTCTTTTTCATTCTGAGAAAATCTTATTCTACATCAAATAAAAAATTGAGTAATTAGTTTGCCAAACTCCCACAATTCTGTCAACTCCTTTTTTCTTTCATTATTATCAGATAAAATGACTTTTTTAACTTCAAAAATCAATCCCTTCTTACTTATATGTGGGATATAGGAAAAACAGACAAAAGGGCAAGAAAAAGTTAAAACCAAAAAAACTGACAACAGAACTAAAGCAAGAAGCAGGGAAGGGGGAGGGAGTATGAAATCAAGGGAGGATGAGCGCAAGAAATTAAGATGATGGTTTACAGGTGACATGGTGGTTAGAAAACCTTGAGGTAATGATGATGTAAAATATGTCTGTGTCAATTTAAAAAAAGAGAGAGATAAAGAAAATCAATCCCATGCATGAATACCAGATTCCTTCCCTTCATATCACTTTCTCTCCAATGACCACCTCAATTCATTCTTACTATCACACCAGTGCATCCCAGTATTCTCACATCTTGAAGGAAAAACATCAATCTCAATCACCCCCTTCCTACTGCCATTTCTTGCTTTATTCCTTATTATAATTAAACTTTTTAATCAACGTGAGTTCAAGTCCTACATCAAAATTCTCACCTCTTATTTATTCCTCAGTCACACTTATAGTATCTCCAACTCTAGGATAACACTAAAATTAATTTTGCCATGGGGAACAATATCTGCTTTTGTAAACCTAACTAGCACTGATCTAGTCTCATCCCTTCTGAACTCTCAGCAGCAGTCAGCACTATTGAGACTTGATTTTCTCTGAAATCTGTACTAGTTATTTTTGTGTCATTGGCAAGTTTCTCCTTGACATCTAAACATGGAATTTTTTCTAGGTATTGCATTAGGTCCTTCCCTTCTACCCTCTATTAAGTGATATATTCTGATAATCACCTTTAAAGTTTCTAACACTTCTACCCCCAGTTTAGGCCATTCTGCTTAGTCCAAAGCTCATTTAGTCATTGGCCAACTTATCTCCTCTTCTCCACTTGGATATCTCAATAGCATCTAAACATAATGTTTCCCAAACTAAAATTCCATACCTTCCCCTACTTTCACTGCTCCTTTCTCTTTTTGTGTGTGTTTTTTCACAAATTGATTGTACTGCTGTCTAAACTGAGGTTCTCCCACCACCTTGTCACCCATGAAACATCATCATAATCTCTTGTACACATACCTCCCCCGATATTACCCCCTCCCCATCTCTTGCTCTATGTTTCATTTCTGTAGACAATTTTAAATTTTCCTTGTTCTTGTGTTTGTTTTCCCTATATCCTGCATATCAGTGAGATCATCCAGTGTTTATCTTTCTGGCTTATTTCTGCTAACATGATTCCTTCTAGGTCAATCCATGTTATCACAAATGTATCATATGTCTTTTTTTGACTGCTGAATAATATTCCATTGTGCAAATATACCACAACTTTCTTATCCATCTGTCTGTTTTGGGGCATTTGAGTTGTTGTTTCCATATCTTTGTTTTTATAAATAGCACTGCAATGAACATCCAGATACAGGTGTCCTTTTGAATTAGTTTTTTTGGTATCCTTTGGGTAGTTTCCCAGAAGTAGAATTGCTGGATCAAATGGTAGGTCCATCTTCAGGAGTTTGAGGCTCCTCCATACAGCTTTCCATTGTGGTTAAACCAGTCTGCTTTCACATCAGCTATGTAAACGTGTTCCTTTTTCTCCACGTCCACACCAGAGTGTTTTGTTGCCCATTTCACTGCTCCTTTCTTAATTTTTCCTTCTCAGGAAGTAGTACTATGAGCCTATCAGCTCCTAAACACAGATTTTTAACACTTCCTAACTCATCTAAACCATTATAATCTAGGCAATATTCTATCTAAAAGGCATATCTTGCATCATTACATTTCTCTAGACCCTCTTCTGTAATTAAAAAAAAGCCATGGAAAAGATTACATATATTTAATTCTCTTTTCCTTATGTATTTTAAACTCCTTGAGAAGTCAAGCACATGAGAAAGCAACAATTTAAATATGAATTTGATACAACATATTGCCCCTGATTTTGTTTATCAATACTTCCTTATGGGGGGTTGACTCTTTAAATTTCAAAGCTAATTTTTAAAGGAAGATGCATTTCCTCATAGGAACCCAAGAATTTTTTTCCTGGAAATGAAGGAATGATTTAAGTTTTTAAAAGTTCCTTGCATGAAGTTTCCAAAGAATAAATTTAGCTTTAAGTTCAAAACCTGTCTCAATGTTTCTTCCTCTGTACAGCATGAAAGTTATATATTACTCTTCACCTCTTGAAACTTTCTGCTGTGTGGAATTAAAGGTCATTCACTTGGCCCAAAATAAGAAGCCCTGCAGAATAAATTTGGTCTACCCAACTTTATCAAGAAAGATTGGGATGAAAGGAGAGAGGGGGAGAGGGAGAATGGAAGGAAGGAGTAATGGAAAGAGCAGGGAGGGAGAGAGGGTGGAGAGGGAGGGAAAAAAGAAGGAAGAGAGGGAAAGAGAAAGGGAGAAATAGGGAGGGAGAGAGAGAGGGATAGAGGGAGGGATGGAAGAGATAGCTAGAGAGGGGTACAGAAGGGATATAGTAAACAAAGAAAAGAGAACTGAAACTAAAGAAAGTTTCATTACCTGGCACTCAAAATCTAACAAGATCTAATGGTTTCAAAAAGGAAATGAGAAACAGGATTAAACAGGAGAAGTCAAGTTCAAGTCACACAACTAGGCACCTGAGCAAAAAGAAGGAACCAGGTTTCGACAAATTACTCAAGTCAACCAATAGGCTGATATGCCATTTCCAAAGCACTACTGTGCTATGAATTGTACAATTAGAATTCATTGCTGGATGTAGAAATAACCAAATATGTTTTTTTCTCCATTCATCATAAAGAGTATACTGCTTTGTGAAGAAGAAATTTGGAATAGCAAGAGCTTAGAGACTTCTTTTATTTTAATACATGCAGAATGACTGAGTTATAGAAAATTGTTGAAGATATTTATTGAGCTGCTACCCCAGATGAAGGAATTTTTTGGAATTAATAAGCTCTGAGAGACCCAACTTGTCAGACCCCTAGTGACTCAGAAGGCTGTACATCCTTGTGAATATGACAAGACTTCTAAACACCCTGAACCTGAGACTGCAGGGGAACAAAAGAGCATTGCTGGTTTGTTCAAAGAATGAGTATGCAGATTCCACGTGGACATGTGGTCTGAGCAGATGGCAGCTGGGGATCGTACTCACTTTCCATGTCTGAACATTCGGAGCTCAAAATATTCAAAAATTCTGAAAAACTGCAGGATTACTTGATGGAAAATATGCCATCATTTTAAAAGAGATTCATAGAGTTTACTGAATACAAATCATGCTAATGTTTCTGGCTGTCTTTAGAGGTAATATCCAGATGTGTCTGAGTTAGCAAATATCTGCACTATCAGCTTAATTTATTTCACAAGAAAAGGATCAGAAAGTGGATTTTGCCTAACTTGATGTTAAAATATCCCTGAAAATTTGACTTAACTGGTATTTCAATTCGTTTGTACAAATTCACTACCTTGCTCTGAAAATATTATTCTTGCATAGTGATAGCAACTGGTGTCCTGGCCAGATCCCTTTGAAACAGACTGGTCTACTTAACCCCCTAAATAATATTGATGTTACCTATTATTAACATGAAACTAAAACCTATTCCAGGTAACTGCTCTCAACTAAACAAAAATTGGCTCATCTGGAGGAGATATAACCCAACCCCACTTTTGAGAAGTAGTCACCATCAGTGACTACCTGGGTGCAGCATGGACTTGCTTCAAGAACCAACTTGAAATTAGAAACATGCCCAAGAGCTCCTCATGGAATAGGTCAAAGAAGAACCCCACTCAAAACTGCATCCTAACTTGTCTTCCACTGCCTACCCTATTTCTGTCCATTTCTCTTAAGAAAATAAATAATATCCACCTTATCTCAGATCCTACTTCTAAGAAATATTTGATACAAGGAATAATCTTAGGGAATAAACTCTAAAATGTGAGATTAAGGGTTGTTGTCATAGATGCTTTGAAGTAAGATGATGACACCTGCAGCAGAGAAATATATTCCATTAGTAGATTGTTTTTGCCATGCTACTGGTTTAGGTAAAGAAGGACTATCTGACCATGGGATATCAAGCAACCTTACAGCTATAACTACTCAAGATTAGATGGGTTTGTCAAACATATCATGTCATATGGTAGAGTGGGTTGAGAAGACTTCAGCAGGTTCAGAAGGTGTAACTAAGCTATACAAAGAGTTACATAAAGCTCATATCAATCACCACTGTTGAAGTGATTCCACTTACCTGGATCACAGCTATGGTCTTATGGAGAGTTTCCTATGACAGCTGAGAGAGAAGGAAATAACATGAGCTTGATTCTCAAGTGAGTCAGCCCAGAATGTGGATGCAATCTCAGAATAGATCACTGCTGCAACTACAGAATGATTTTGAAAGACAGGGGTGAAGAGGTGAAGGGGAATCCTCCCATTGCACAGAAACTTAAGTGTATTCCTGATCATCTACTTTCAGTCAAGAGAAAAGTGGCCCAAGATAAGGAAATATAAAACTCCTGGGTAGTAATGAATGGCATGGTTGGATGGCATGTTCTGGAAAGAGTAAGAGGAAATATCAGGGGCAAGGAGTTCAGGGAAAGAACCATGTGGGTCAATTTGGGGGGAAAGTAAAAAGTATGAAGATTTTTCTATCATACCTTATTACACACCAGAGAGTATCTACAGAAGAGACACCACATAACCAAATAAATAATAACAGATTACATCTCAGAAAGTTGCTATCAGCGAAACTCTGTCCTTAGCCTACCTACTTGCCTATATAACGAAGGGCTCATGTAAACAGTCAAGGTGACAGAGCTAGAGACAATATACAGATCTTTCAGCAAGGCTGATCTAGCCTCTGCTGCCAGCAACATACTTAGAATGTAAGCTTCTAATACAACACCAGCCCTTGTAGAGACTTTTTCTGTTCTCTTTCTTCTCTGTACCTCTATGTCAAATTAGATGTCCTCAGGTAGAGATTTCGGTTGTTTCCAAGTATGTTTTTAACCCCTACCAGCAGCTACCTAATGTTTTGAAAGTAACTCTTTTCCCTTAATCATTTGCCATACACACTGGGAGATAGACATAAAAATCTATATAACACATATATAGGCTTTTGAAAATTCATTAAGAATTTTAAGAATTGCATCCTGTTTCTCATTTCTAAATATTTTAGATATTAAAAATAAAAAATTACTATCACTCATTTTTCTATTAGTCTAAATAACAGTGTGAATCATTTACTTACTCCTTTAGCTAGCAAATATTTATTGAGTGTCTACTAAGTACAAGAAATTGTTTTAGTAGTGAAGAGAATAAGACTTCTCTGGGACCATGAATTAGCTTTGGTTGCTCTGTAAGCAAGGTTTAAAACAAAGCCTTTTATGCAAATGGTTTTTTAAAGAGAGTGATACTTAATGATGCAGGACGTCTAAGGAGACTGATGAGATGCTCCTCAAAACTGCTTCCCTAAAGGTTGAAAGGGGAAGTGAGAGCCTGATTTGGTCTGAGATCTACACGGGCGTTCATTTCCCTGAATTTCCAGGTTGAAGATGTCAGTATACTGAAGATGTTTCCAGACCCTCCTCTCTTTTTTTTCTGTCATTTTTAAAAACTGGATTACACATATAATTTTTTACATCATTGTCATCCCCAAGGTTCTCCCAACACATTATCACCATCTTAATTTCTTGTGCCCATCCCTCCCAGTTTTATCCCCCTCCACTTCTCTTGTTTTATGCTTCAGTTCTGTTGACAGTTTTAAATTTTTCTTGTCTGCTTGTTTGTTTGTTTTCCCTATATGCCTCCTGTAAGTGAGACCATCCAGTATTTCTCTTTTTCTTTCTGGCTTATTTCCACTAATATGATTCCTTCTAGCTCCATCCATGTTGCTGTAAATGACATAAGTTTGTCTTTTTTGATTGATGAATAATATTCCATTGTGTACATATACCACAAATTTCTGACCCATTTGTCTATTTTGGGGTGTTTGGACTGTTATCATATCCTGGCTATTATAAATATTGTAAATAGTAAATATTGTAAACATCTCAGTATAGGCATCCTTTTGAAATAGTGTTTTCGTAGCCTTTGGATAAATCACCAGAAGAGGGATTGCTGAATTGAAAGTCAGTTCCATTTTCAGTAGTTTGAGGGTTCACCACACAGCTTTCCATAGTGGCTGGACCAGTGTGCATTCCTATCAGCAGTGTAAAATATTCCTTTCTCTCCACATCCACACCAGCATTTGTTGTTCCTCATTTTTTGTTTTTGGTTTTTGTTGTTGTTTTCTTTTTTTTGGTTTGTTTTTTAATATGGGTCATTTTTACTTGTGTGAGATGGTATCTCATTGTGGTTTTGACTTTTATTTCCCTGATTATTAGCGATGTTGAGCATTTTTCATATGCCTATTGGCCTTTTGTATTTCTTCTTTTGAAAAGTGTCTTTTTAGTTCTTTGCCCCATTTTTTCAACAGGAATTTTTGTTTAGTTTTTGTTAAGCTGTGTGGAGTTCCTTGTGGATCTTTGTTACCAAACCCTTATCACTTGTATGGAGGGCAAAAAATTTTTCCCATTCTGTTGGGTTTCTTTTTGTTTTGATTATTGTCTCTTTTGCTGTACAGACACTTTTTAGTTTGATGTTGTCCCAGTTGTTCATATTTTCCTTCATTTTTTTTTTTTTGCATCTGTAAAAGTGTCCTGAAAAAGGTTTCTGAAGTGTAAGTCTTGGAGTGTTTTGCCCATATTTTCTTCCATGTATTTTATGGTTTCCGCTCTTACATCCAAGTCTTTTATCCATTGTGAGTTGGATTTTGTACATGGTGTGAGAGAGTTGTCTAGATTCATTCTTTTGCATGTAGCAGTCCAGTTTCCCCAGCACCATTTGTTGAAAAGACTATTCTTGTTACACTGTATGTTTTTTGCCCCTTTGTCACCAGACCTTCCTCTTTGTGAAAGGTTCAATTCAGTTGAAGTCTGGTCAGATTACACCTGAACAAAGCTGCATAAAGCCAACATAAACGTGATCAGAATATTCATTTAACTGGTGGCAGAGGTAGAACAGGGACATCAAAAGACCCATTTAGCCTGCCATGAAACCCAACTTCTTGTGGAGTTGCTCTGTTAGTGGTTGCTTACTAAATGTGATAGCAGGACAGAAGCAGGATTTCACAGAACATGCTATGTCTTTTTGCTGCAGCTCATCCTGGATTTATAATTCTTTCATCATCCACTCCAGATTTTGCTCATCTTGACCAGTCTCATAGCTGTTCTACATTGGTGAGAGCCAGGCATCACCCCTAAGGTGTCTGAAATTCTAGTTTCTTTGCCTTTTTTTTTTGGGGGGGGGTTTTTCAACTATAGGGAGAGGAGAAGTTAACATAGGAAATATCTTTCTCTCTGCCTTCTTCCTCTTGCCTTGACTATGAATGTGTGAGATGATGGCTCCTAGTTGCAGGTTCCTTGCTGTACTGAAAAGACACTTTTCAACCAGCTAAATGAAGAAACACAGCTTCCTGAGAATGGCCAAGCACGTGTGTATGTGACCTGTTCTTGATGATGTCACTGTTATTATACCTGATCTAGAATCACCCAGCTGTAGAATTCATGGTCTGCAAGATAATTTCATGCTGCTAATATAGGCTTAAGTTTGCATATATGCTAACTCCTAGCTAGACCTTTTGAAGCTTATAAGTCTAGAATATTGCTAATTTGAATTTTTAGAATTAGAACATGAAAAATGTTATATTTATGTAGGAAAACATGGGTATGTAGTGAAACTACAAAAAAATACACGTAAGAGTGGTGCATACCTACTTCAATATCATGGTTACTCTAGACTGAAAGAAATATCAGAGGTTGGAAAAAAGTGAAATCCATCTGTATTTGTACCCAACATCTACAGTATATCCTTTATTTCACTTCTTTCAATCCTAAAGTAAGCATATCAAATGTTAAAGTCTGCTAGAGCTCATAATGGGTGGGACACATTTTCTTTCCCTTTCCTTTTCTCTGTTTGAAATGTTTCAAGATAACAAGATATTTATAAGATAGGGAGAAAAGTGAGGCAGGAAAGGACAAGACATTCTCCCAAATTTAGGAATATCCTCTTGACCAATAAGATGTTTACCCACCTAACATTGAATTACGTCCACCCACTCCTTTTCTGTCATTCATGTCTTGGGGAGAAGGACCAGAATAAACCAGAAATCGAGTTCTATGATGATCTTACTAGAAAGCAAGCAGTCATCCTCCTAAGAACCTCACCTAAGAAGATTATTGTGGAGTAATCAACAACCTTTAGCAGGGGAAGTGCTAGGAACCACAAATTCTCCTCCCTGGACCACCATTTGCCTAACAGGCCTCTAAATGCTTGATTTAACTATGCAAAAACACTACTAATTATATTCATTTATGTGACTGACTTACCATTTGAATCTAATTGCCATGCAGCAAAATAACTGTTAAAGCATATCATTAAACAACTTGAATAATTAGAGAGAGATTTGCTCGTTCTCTTAATTCAATACTAAACTTTAGGGCAGGGACTTCACCCTCTACCTTTTCAATCTTAAATTAGCTAGTGACAGAGACTGGAGAAACACTGCCTGCAGAGCCACCTTGCCAGAAACCAAGGGTCTGTGGGACAGCATGGAACTTCTAGCAACAGCCTCACAATCCTGCTCCTGTATATTCATCACAGCCAACCTTTCCCTCTGTGATTCCACCTTATTCCTCGTGAACTTTCTCATTTTACACCACAAACTGCCACTGTAAACACAGTTTTATTACTCATCCAACTCCTACCCTGACAACTTGCTAATATTCATCTTTTTTAAAAAAAATTCAAACCACCTTTGATCCTCCCTCAGCTCTGCCTCTGTCCTTTGAGACCATAACACTGATGAGGGTTTATTATGGGTTCAGAGCTCACATTTTTGTGCCTTCCACAACCTTACTAATTTAACAAATTTTAAAACAAAAGAACTTGATTCCTTAAAATTGAAATGGCTTCTCTCGTGAAGACCATCTTTTCTCTCAGTAGCTGTCCATTCGCAGAACGAACTATGAGCAGTGGGGCAGCAGCCCTCTTATTTATTAAGAGCAATTCCACAACTAAATCATAGAGCAACCTACCTTTTGTAATCAAACGACTTATGCCAATTTGGCTGTTCCAAATTCTTCAGACTACACGAACAGCTGGTTGTCTCTTTATCCAGAGACCATAATCCCAGATTTCTTTCTCCTCTTCACTTCAGTCTGTCATTCACAGTCTCCCTCTCTATCTTACTATCCAGTTTGATGTGTAACAGCTCACCATCTTCACTGATTACCTTTAAGAGTTCTTAATATTACTCAGAATTATTCTCCTTGACATTTTGAATCCTGAATGCCAGCCTCTGTACCTGTCTGGAGATAGAGTAGTGAAAAAGATGAACATGGCCCTTGCCTTTATATAGCTCCATTGTCTAGCAGAGGTGACAGGTATGGAAGCACACCTCCACACACAATGATCATTTTCTTAAGTATTGTGATGAAAATCACAAGGTAATACAAAAGCATGTACAACAAAAAGGTAAAACCTGTTCTCCGAGAACAGAGATGTCTTCTCTGAGAAATGATCTGAAAGACGAGTAGCTGTGAGTCACATGGAGCGCTGGTGGAAGGATACTTTGAGCAGAGACTAGCATTCAAACCATGCCAATTTCCCCAATATCTTACCACTCTCAACCACCCTGGACTTTCTCCATTGTGGAGCCATGGTTATATATTTTAATATGTCTTCCTGAGCAACCTGCATCCTCTCACTTTGCCCCAACCATTCTCAGTCGTACATACTAGACCAACAAAATTACCAACAAAATTCAGTCTGATACCTCTTGTTCCTGGAATAGTTAAGCAATTTGAAACTGCTATCTTTACAGGTCAAGGGTTGGCAGATATCAGTTTTTTCATGTGACTTTAAGCTGATATAATAACAAATAAGATTATACGTAATTAGCCATCACCATAAGCAACTCCAGCTAGTATGTCTCTTCTTATAATTTTATCATTAATATAAACTATGTGCCTAATGATGAAGACTTCCAATAGAAAGGATTTTTATTCAAAAGAATCACCCCACCTCACAGCAATCAATCCTTTTTTTATATCCATCCTGTCCCTTTCTTTCTATTACGCCTCAAAAAAATATATGAATAAGGTGTTTCCATCTCTTCTGTAGAACTGCCCTACAGATAATGGTAAACCACTCTTTAGTTAAATCTTTTCTATAGTCACCTGAAAACAGTCGCTGTGAAATGACTCCACTAGTATATATTAGAGGTTTCTATTCAAAGTGAGCAAAGCAGTGTACAAAAATAACAAAATTAACATATCTCAAATTTAACATCTAAGACAAAATCCTATAAACTATATAAGACACTTAAGTAAGTTTTCCACTTTACAGAATGGGAAAATTAAGTCTCAGTGATATGATTATAATAAAGGCAATTAGGAAGGGAGAAAGTGTTCACATTTTTTATTTTAATTCTTCCCATTCCAGCATACTTCCCCTTGTTTTATGTCTTTCAAGAGGAACAGAGGGAGCACTGGAAGAGACTCAGATTCCTTATTAAAACAGATCTTCTGAATTTCTTGAATAGGATAAACAGACTCAGTAGAAGAGTATGCAAGGAGTCTCTAAGCAGTTATACTTATCCTCTGTTCAAAGCTTTCCTAACATCACTATCCTTTGCCTGACCCCACTATTAGCCTCTTACTGTTTTCCATATACCCTAACGACTTCTTAATTCTCAGGGGACAAGGCAAGAGGGAGAAGGAAAAGCTTAGAAGGAATGCTGATTCAAGACTTATTCTCAAATAATGGTGAAGACAACTGAAGAAAACACTGTGAAAAGAAAACAAAGAGTACACTTTACTAAGCAACAATTCAATGCAGACGTGTATTCTCTGCCAGCATTTTATACACCTCTAACTCTATGCTCTAGATTTGCAAAGGTTATGAAAGCTCTTTGACACATCTCTTGTCTTATTAAAATATATATAGGTCTGTAACCCCATAAGCTCAATGTCAAATGTAAAGAGAAAAGATCATAATCTAATCATACTCTTGATTATAAATGGGTCTTTTTACTAGGCATCCGATAGCCAAGTGTTTGTTCTGCCTTTTCAGAAACCTAGGTGCACCATATCCTTGAGAAAAGGAAGAGAGCAAATGCTTAATTAAACAGTTATTTAGTGCCAAACACTTTGCTCGAAATTTTACATATGATACTTGCTCTGGAAAGTAAAAGGCTATTTATAGAGGGAAAACATGAGGAAGGCAAAGGAAGGAGGAAAAGATAGAGCTGGGGTAGGTGGTATTTGTTTCATCAGGGAAAGAGGAAGGGAAAAAATTGTGCTTTTTTATTTTCCCAAATACTATGCAGAGATGTGTTTTTCTAAAGACTAATATAGTGACCAGGTAAAATATGCGACAAATATGGACAGTTCTCTGAGCCAGAAAAAGTACCTGTAAAACTGCCACCTCCCTTCACCCTCTTATTCCACCCTTCATCCCCTCCCTACCCTAAGATGAAATGATCTGGGACAAACTAATTGAGAAAACTAGTAGTGCATGCCTTCGGGAGGTTTTATTAATGGAACCAGACACACTGCTATAACAGAATGTACGACTGCTCTCTTACATTGATCTAATTAGAACATTTACATACTGAATGCCTCCTGGACAATTCTCTACCAATGACACTTACAGTGTGCACTGGGCAAGACTATTCTTCAGGTGAAACTAACAAAGAAGTCATCAAGTCTTCTTTTTCTGTAAGAAAAATCACATTGTCGAGGTTATTAACAATCAATTAGCTGTCACAGCTCAGCAAAGACAGGGATCTTGAGTTGCCTTGTACTTTTGAAAGATGGGAAACCAGAAGCTTTTCTCACCCTGAGAAGGAAACACTCAACTATAAGGAGCACAGCATTATGGTTTTGAAAGGATAATAGGAGTAAGAAGAGAATCATGTTTTTTATACATAAAGTGCAAAAATAATATATTGGAGAACTTCAGTAATAATATGGTTAATGCTTCATGATTGTGTGCTATTTTGTAGTGACACATATTTTCACAGGTTTTAGGTCTACTTTATGTTCACACCAATGCTATGAAATTAGTAATTATTTAAAGATGTAAGTAAGTGAACAGGATCATAGTAACCCATGGCATTAATGGCAGATATAGCCTAGAAATCTAGGATATCAAACTTTCTGTTCAAATTCTCTTTAATACACATGTGAGGGAAGGGATAATTTCTACCACTTTGCACACACTCCTTCCAACGACCATCCCTGCTAATATATATATATATATGCATATATTATATATATGTATGTATATATAATGTATGTTTATATATAATGTATATATGATGTACATTTATATATGTATATATAAATGTAGATGTATATATACATATATGTATGTACACATCTGTAAGTACACTCTAAATATTACTTAAATAATTTTTAGAGTATACTTATAATTCATTATAGAGGTTATCTGAAAACAGGTAGAAAAAGTACATTTTCAGAGCCCCCATCATAGAGAAAAATTAAATTGAACAGAGCTATTTCGATAATATCCTTAAAGGAAACTTTTATGTCCCAGTTTTAGAAAAGGTTTCAAGGTTCTATAAAGTTCAGAAATGCTGATATGAGTAAAAATAGATACCTGAATAAACTGAAATATGCAATGCTAAAAAGGGAAAATAATTATACATTCTTTGCTTTCTTCATTCTACCCCCTTCTCTTTACTCCTTGTCTCACAAAATATAGGGAGCCAAACCACTTAGAATAAAATAAGTTAAATTCTTCATAAAAAGAGTGATGTCACAACCTCTTATCTTTAATCCAAGAAAGAGCAAGCATCTTCTGTTATGCAGAAATAAAAATAACAATTAAAAAAAGCTCACAATTCAAAAGCGAGATCACAGGAAGGTTATTTTTCTGGTCAAAGGGCATTAGTATGCAAAATATATTAAGTCCTGGAACCACATTAAAGAGATGGAAGACCTGATCCAAACAAGATTGTTTATATTGTTGACCAACAGCTGAATGAACATTGTTTCTGACCATGATGAGCTTTTTATGGATAGTCAATGCTCACAATGATGGAGAAACAGATCGTTCAGACACAAGCCAGACATTTACAGAGAAGTCATTCATCCCAGATGCTCTCATTTTCAGACTGAAATTTTCCACCAGTGGCTCAATAATTATACTGTTGCATATACTCTGCAAGCTAGACATATGTGTTCCTTTATGGGACCTCCAGGCTTTGTCTGGGCAACACATTCAGCTGGCCCCCAGCCTAATGACCTAGTTGTAGAGACGAGGTCTCTCCAGTTTTGTTCAGACTCAAGGAAGTGCAGCTCCTCCTAGCTTCTACCCATAGAGAACCAACAACTACAGTGATGATTAAATTTTCTGCCCCATTACATATGTTTATCACATTATAACTAAATATGCACAGAAAACATGGCTTTTTTATAACAGATTTGATCTTCCTCATAAAGGCTCCAACCAATCGAATAATGGAGGGAAAATTAAATTTAGTCCAATCTGGATTAAAATGTAGTCTAAGTTGATGAGTCAAAGACTCTCTGTTGTTTAAATCATTCTTTCAAAGATGTTCTGTCATGCAATTGTTTCCTGTCTCTGTTGTTGTCCAAAACAGTTTCTGGGTAGAGGGTATGAGATATAAAATGTCAGGGTAATGGAATTGATGGGAATTCTTTGACCTTGTGCTCTTGGACATGCATTTCTTATTTGACTTCTTCTGTGGAATAGCAGACTTATTCCATATATGGGCATTCTGTTGTAGTCCATAGCTAATAATTACAATTATCCAAATTCTGTCCCCTGAAGTCTCTCTCAGTTCTTGGCATGTCAAGTTTCAGAGCTGTCCACTGGTCCGCTGTCTCTAATCATCTTCTTCATGTCACGTTATAACCAATACAAGTTCATAGCTCAAACTAAAACTTCTGTTACTGCCTCGTAATGTGTGGGTCACCCCAGGTGAGTACACAGGCACCCTGCTCCCCATCATCACCACCAGCAGTGGAACAAAAACCTCTCTGCATTTTGTTTGTCTCAACTTAGCTAACTCACCTTCTCTCCACTTAGAAGTCACAAAGAAAAACCATTGACACACATTCTTGATAACTTTCTCCCTTCATGCTCTCATCCTCTCCCCACAAAATTCCCTAACCTTATTATTAGGGGAGTTGGAGTTCCACTTTCTCTGTCAAACCAAATGAAACATTCTCTTGTGTCCTATCTTCCTCTTTGGCAAAATGATATCCTCTTCTCCCTCTTATCTGGACCCAGCAATAGTAGAAGGAAATTGGATTATTATTAAGGGTATATAAGTCAGAAATGTCTATAAAATATTATATTTCTTCCATAGATTTAGGAGAAATATCAGAGGCAGAGCAAAAAGAGGAAAAATTCTTTTAGAGTCTAGCATCTGACCAGACCTGGATTTTAGGATGAGTAGTGAAATGCTATATACCATTTGTTTTGTCTCAGACCCTTACTAACCTGACACATTTTACAATCTTGTCCTAAGGCTTATTATGAAAGACTACAATAGCACTTTTTATCTTCTCTCCTAACTATCTATACCTCTCTGCTATAAGCCATTTTTTGATAACAGGTTTCATATGGGCTGACAGAAGAGCCTGTCCTGTTTTCATAACCTGTTTATTCTAGAAACTGTTTTCATAGTTTCAAGGGCAAAGTGAATACATTTCTTTTTTATAGTTCCCTTTGTACTTTGGTGTTTGATATGTTTGTCATCCCTATGTTTGACTTGGGTAATCTATGATCTTTGTAAGTGTTGGACAAGAGAGAGGCAGTATAAATTCATTTTTATGGTTACTACTACTAATGTTTTTTCTAAAAGAAGAAATTATCATAATTGTTTATTCAACTTGAATAAAACTCCATATCCCTGAGATAATTGGGGAAAAATCCCAAGGGTTAAGAAGACTAAGCACTCTTAATTGCTTTCATCAAGCACTTTCCCCTAATCTTTCAATTAGCCTTTTCTATATCCCCCTCCCTGAAAAAAAAAAAAAAAGGCAGAATTTAAAAGCATTTCTACCTATACAAGAAGTAATAAATAATCTTCTTTAATGCTCCACTTCAGGGCCCAGCAACTAAAATCAAACTATCCTTGTCTCTTAAAGAAAAAAATCTGTCCTTATCATCCTTCTCATTCCTGCACTTGTAAAGGAAAGCAATCTTCATACAATTATACTTTCACAGACTTTTTAACAGATAAATCATTTCAATAAAGGAGATGGCCCCATGACCCCTCCCCCTGAGTTTACACTTTTTCAGCATTTTTTTGTTTTTGTCTTGTTTTTGTTTCTGTCATTCATGCCATTCTTCTGCTAGACATAAAAAGTCAAGAAATTTTGACTATTCAATACAATTTGATCACATGTGGGCAAGGTTCTTTTCTGAAAGATCACAGGCTTTGACTGATGTAACTGACAAAACAGACTGTGGTGCAGCCCCAAGGTAAACTGTCCCAGATACAGAAATCAGTACAATATACCAGAGACATGTTAGAACAATATTTCATAATCTTCATCATCTGGCAAATATTAGAGCTTTCCTAAGAAAGGGATAGCAATATGTATAACATGTGAGAGATAGTACTTAGCTATCTGCTTTTTTTTTTCAGTATTAAGCTATAAAATATCATAATGTCTTACATGTCCTACTCCACATAAAAGATTTCTGAGCAGATGCACTTGTGGCCCAAAGAATTATTTGCCTTGCATGCTCCAAATCATATTTATAAGCAACAAACTCTGAAATGTGAATTCTTAAAGTTTCTAAACAACAAAACTTGCAAATTGTGCAAATCTAGCATATATAGTTAACACTTATTTTTAAATTTTATAAGTTCCAATAGTCAGATTTTCACACAAATAATGAAAGATATAAGGATAAAATATTGGTAGAGCTAAGATTTTGAGGGTGTAATTTAAAACATCATTAAGGATTTCAGAATTAAACTTTATATTCTTAGTAGGTTTCATGTAATACCAGCCCAAATTTCATCCAACCATAAAAATCATTTTGAACTAATATGATAGGAAATTAGATGAGCCTGAATGTCTAGGCAAAATCACCTAAGTTTAAAATGTAATGGCATATATAAATGTATATATTATAAATATAAATGAAACAGATCACAGGGTAGTCAAAAAGTGACAGCTGCTTTAATTCGTAGGAGTTTAGACTTCCAGCCCCTCTGGAAATTATGAAATGAGGAATAACAAAAAAAAACTACCCCCCATTATTATCCAAGCACAAGTGGTATAAGATCATTTATCTTGATGTATGTCACCTTAGAGCACATATTATCCCTATCTCTCAAAGTGTTTTTTCCCCCTTATTTCATCTCTGACATTCATTGTAAATTTAATGATCCACATACGATTTGCTGGTGTCTCAGTCTGGTGTTTTGAATCATGAAACTAGTGCTAAATTTATGGCACTGCAGTACCACTTAGTGAATCATTAAGCAGTACAGTGATTTTAATGATTTGGATCATACTGGACCTCATCACTATATAATGAGGTTCCATTTAGTGTAAATTTTATGTAAAAATTCAATTTGCAAACCAACAACATGAAACTACAACATTTTTTCTAACTTGACATTGTATTTATTTATCATATTCTATTTCTACCAGGTTCTACTCTTAAGTTCATTAGCAGAGGAATATTTGGTTCCATTGTCTTTCATCAGCACACTATTTAAATGACTAACAATGACAATGACCATCAACACTTTCAACTGCCTTACCTTAAACTCTTTCATTGTCAAGTTGTTCAACTGAAAGTTCACAGAAAGAAATATGAACTTTGGGGGATTTTTGTTTACATGTTTGCTTGTTTTCAATTAATTTTATTTTTTCAATTGATTGCATATATATTTTTACATCATTGTCTCCCCTGACGTTCTCCCACCAACTTGTCACCTGTAAACCATCATCTTAATCTCTTGTGCCCACCTCTGCCCCAATTATACCCTCTTCTATATCTCTTACTCTGTGCTTCAGTTCTGCTGACAGTTTTAAATTTTCCTTGTCCTTTTGTTTGCTTGTTTTCCCTATAGTCTGCATGTAAGTGAGATAATTCAATAAAAAATACAAACTCCTGTATGGTTTCATCTTCTTTCATAATGTATATTCACCCCACAGTTCATAGACCATGATGCTTTATTACCTACCTTTCATTTCAGGACAGACTATAAATGCAAAAAAAAAGAAACAACAGTCACAATATGTCTCTCTCTTCCTTTCCATCTGATCAAAGTCCATAGCTTTAACAATTATGTTTTTCCTTCCTAGCAGACAAAATATAACTTTCTAAATGATATTGAATTAAAATACTCACTACAATTTACTAATACCATAGTAAACCATTTGTCAGGAATTTCTCTGAAAATACTATTTTAGTCACAAAAACACACTGGTTAGTAATACAAAGGGCAATAAACCATACAACTAAAATGAACTAATCTTTTATTTGGCAGAAAAGGAAGTTAAGGATAAAGGTGAAGGTTATGAAGCTGAGGCTATATGGCTACAATGTCAAGAATCAAATTCGTGTTCCTAAATTCCCAAAATCACTTAAAATTAAGGAAGTAACTTAACAATGTATTCATAGTATATCTTCAAAATAAGTTCCTGGTTTTATGTTTTACATTTCAGTTTCCTCTGCATCATTGATAAGCATGCCTGCATAGTGAACTGCTTCACCCTGTATTAAATTATGGTTTTTAAAACTTGGTGCTAACAAGCATAGTAACAATAGCGAGTTCATAAGGTACACTGAAACTGATTTTTTTATAGTCTGCATGGGTAGTGAAGTATAATTGTTTAAGCAGTTTCTTGACCTAACCAAATGTTATTCAAAAGGCTACACCCATAGACAATGTAGAACGTTATTTCTTACTCATGCTGAATAATGTATATTTTTTCAAGAAATTAAGAATGAAGAGAGATCAAGTACCTAATTTTAAAAGACATGAGTTTCCATAGAAGAAATAAGCTATTTGGGTTCTTAAAATGACAAAATACCATAAAATTCACACTTGGACCTCATTCTACTAAGAAAGAAAACTTAAACACAGAAAACTTAGAAAATTTAAACATAGAAAACTTAAACACAGCCAGTTCAAGACTAATTTTTGTGCATCAAGAAACACAGTGTGTCTTGTTCCTGTATTTATATAGTAAGTGTTAGAACATGGGAAGAGATTTTTGTCTTTTTTTTTTTAATTTCCTCTCTACAGATAGAGGAGGTCACAAAAGCCGTTAGAGACACTGACTTTGAAAAGACCCCTGATGCGCAGAGCCCAGCATGGTCAGTGGCTATCATGTGCCTGGGAACTCTAGCAGCAGAAGTTACTGAATTATCTTTTTCCAAGCTCTGCTGTCATTTTTCATCTTGTTGAGGCTTCAGCTACTCTCTCCTTGGGCAGGTTTCACTCACACTTGTGTACAGGCACACATGTGGATGAGTTAGAAGAAAGGGGTTTGTCAAGCAGCAACAGCAAAACACCTCCATTTATCCCAGCTTTGAAATCTAACACCAGTAGTAAATATGGATCAAATGCAGGATAACTCATGCAGCAGAAGCTTCAAAAAATTCGATATTTTTGTTCCCAAAACAATGACTTCGAGGCAAGGGAATAGAGTTCTGGTTAATGTCTTGGCATAAAAGAGGGGGTGAAAGAGAGAAAAAAATTAATATCTCAATAAATACCCTATCAAAAAAGATTAATGGTAACAGCACTATTTACTCTGTACAGAGATCTATCCTCAATTGTATGGATACCAAAATTTATTCAGCATCTACTACAGGACTAATACAGTTACTACTTCAACTGATGGACAGTTTGTATTTATAATAGAAGAGGTTGGTGGAACAGAGACATGAATTCTCTGTCAGAGATCAATTGGCGTAGGTTTATGTCCACTAATGCTAAGGAATCACCCTGAGTGGTTAAGTGACCACCAGTGCAAAGTAATTATGCTAATAATATTTTTGTATCTATATCCTAGTTCATTGAATGCCTTCCACAAAACACTGACTACTGACCACGAAAGTGAGTTGAAAAATTATATTCACAATGCTATAGATAGAAAATTACCAGAAAATGAAAATGTGGGCAAAGTCAGGACCTCTAACTACCCTGCTGCAAATTTAGGCCTCTAATGTTAAATCTTGACCCAACTCCTGATTTATTAAGTTAGGTTCTGCGAAAAGTAATTTTAGCTTATTTTCACAAGCCTCAAGGACATCTTGGTATGAGGGGCCCCTGAGGTAACTATTTGGGAAATCCACTAAAGGTTTAAACAAAGTAAGAAATGAAGACCTACATTCAGTGACACGCAGGAAAACTCCCAATTTCTAACACTGTTGTATTCTAAGTCCTTCGAATAGTTTACAGCAAATAATAGATGTTCAGTAAATATTTATCACAAGAAAGAATGGATGAATTCATGAAATACAAAGAAATCATTTGGGTCTAATAAAAAGTTCTATTTTTCACGCATATAAATGTATCAGGCACTTGTATAACTATGTACTGTAAGTCAGGCATAGAGAGATGAAGGGCAAGACCAGGTGCCTTTGTTCTGCTAAACCCTGACCCTTCATGCCTGATATTTACCTTAAAAATGTGTGTGTACAGTTACTTTCCCTGGAGTTTAGCTTCTAATTCATAAATATACATAAATGTGTGAATGTATTTACATATATATACATATAAATACACATTTACACATATATATAGGACTTTGAAGCCAAACCCTAGAGAAATTATTATAATGTTGAATATTAATTCCAGCTCCATGAGAGAGAAGGTACAGATATGATGCTCTCATTTATCAGCTATAATGTAATATTATATTTAGTGAGAATTGCATCTTTTGCTAGGACCCAGGTCAAATTCCCTTACCTGACAAGAACAAACAATTTATTTGAATGAGAAAATTTTGATGAGGAAAATAATGCACCAACAGACACGGAAAGTTAGAAAACAGGGTTATTAGTAAGGCTTTGTGCAATTTATAATGACCTGTCTCTGGAGGGGTAAAAATGGTCCCATTTCTCATTGTTGGCAATTCTCCTCAATGACCAATATGTCTACCAACATTTTCTTCTGGAAAATACGGTCAAAATTGTAACAGAAAATCACAGATGCAATCAAATTCATACTAATGGCTGAAACACACCATATGTCCTCTGATACCTGTGCACAATAGGGTGCAGGTTTAATGACTCTCTTATTGTGCCCCTGTTGTAATTAGGTATTAAAGGACATATGGTATGTTGCCGTTTTAACAGTGAATTTCCTTGTTTTTTTATTGTTTTCTATCAGAAGCTTAACAGTCTTTCAGGGTAGTATTAGTAGTGAGAATTAAACCACATGTTGATTTCATTTTTTTAAGGCTTGAAATCTCATCTTGATTAGCCTTATTAGTGTAGTGCCAAAGAAAACATCCAAATCGAATCTATTTTCAGTTGATATGGAGCAAAACACATTTGAATTGGGAAAAAATAAGGAAAAACTTTCACAAATCCAGATTTATATTGCTAGATGAAGAGATTTACAAAGCAAATAATCAATATTAGTTTAGAAAGTCACCAAAGAAAGATGGTTTAGGGATTTTTCAATATTCTTGGGGAGATTTATTATCAAAATCACTTTTGAAAATAAGTAACTACCTTCTAAAGATTTTTGTAAGATTGGTAGAGGACCCACAAAATCCCAAATAAATAGGCTCACAACAAAAATCCAAGTAAAAACAAAAAGTCAATGAAATAAGAGTAGTGAGCCTTGATGTTTAGCTTAGCTTGTTCAAACATAAGCTAAGGTTTTTCAAAGAGCATGATTTATGCAGACTTGGTAAGTTTGAAGAAAACCTGGGTCAACTTGGAAGACCATTGGCTCACCACAAAAAAGAAAAGTGAGTCAACAAAGACGATGGCAAAACATTATTTCAAGGAACCCCAACATTCACCTTAAGCTTAATTAATCCATGCTCGGATTTTAGTATCTGTATCAACCAAGCACCAAGCAGTTTGAAGCTCAATACATCTAGAAGGAATGTTACAGATTCTTAAGAAGGGAATTTTCTCTGGTAAATACAGCAGTCCTCTGGGTTTTACTAGATTTCTGCATTTCAAGTTAAAGAAAGGGAAAGATCCTATCATACAAGTTTATATTCTTGAGTCGTAAGCATGGCTACACACCCTGTCCCAGTCAGCACGAGGGCATATTACAAGATAGCCAGCCAGGCTTCCAGACGAGCCGTGAAGATTAATAAAATACAATCTCCAGTGGATGTTGGCACCTCCCTGTCAAGCTAGCTAATGAGTACTGTGTTACTGTAAGAGTCAACTGTCACATTATCTCTGGGCTAATAAATGGATTCTAAGACAAATAACAATACACAAGTAAAATTCAGTGTGAAAAGAGCTTTCATCTAGTGCAGACTGGGGCAGCCCCAAGAGGCTCCCTAGCTGTCGGCCCCATAAGCATTGTCACTTTTTATCGGAAGTATTCAACAAGGGCAAAGTCAGTTAAGGAAAAAGAAATCCAGAATTTGTTTTTCAAATTTAAGATTTAAAATGAATAGCAAGCAATTGTTGTGAGTCACATAGATTCAATTTATAATATTTAGGAAAAAATATGTCCAACTTCAGTCTACTGAAAATACAAAAGACATAGCTGATTTTGGAGAATTCTTAATTTAAATAAGAAGTTACATTTTGTAGTGATAAGTTTATTAGAAATCAACTTCACCTCAGAAATGATTCCCACTCTACAGCATTTTTGTATATATGTATCTTTCCAGAATTTGTGAGAAAGGTGACAATAGGTCACAATAAATGTAGTTATCACACTTATAACTTAATACCTGCCAGTTATAGCTTGGGGAGTCTTGAACATACCCTGATTAGGAAAGTATATTTTTAATACAATAAGAAATAATTACTGAATAGTTACAAATTTGAATTTGTCATGTGTGATGAACATAGTAAAGGCTATGACATAGAAAGAATTTTATTTCGTTTTCAATTACTGAGAACAGACAAAGAGGGAAAGGAAAGAGGGTGGAGGAAGGGAGGGGGAGAAGATGGGAGGGAAGAAGGATATATAGGAACAACTCAGTGTTTTGTGTACTCAAAGACATTAATAACTTTTAATACATGCACATTTCATAATGTTATTTTTGGTCTATCACTCATAGTAACACAATATACCTTAATTCACCTCTTACCATCAAGGAAAATACATCCAAACATAAATAATAAAAATGGTCATTTCTTACTGATCTCTGTGATAACTTGAGAATGGGGAAAAAGCATAAAAGAATTCCATAATAAGTTATTAGGTTTCTAGTCTATACAGTCCAATATTCTCAATTATTCTCAATTATAGAAGGAGCTTAGAATTTTATTAAGAAATTCTTGTTCTACTTGCCTTGAGTTTATATTACTGAAATACAATCCCCGATACAGTACACATCCATAATGTACTCCGTAGAGTACAGGCACATACTATCAGTTCCATTCTCCATTCCACTTTAGTTCCTCCTCAAACGCCCAAACCCTGCTTCTCCAAACTCAACTTGTAATAAGCACCTCAATTTCTGTAAAATGGCAATCAGTTGCCCTGAAGTTCATTGTAAATTGCACTACCCCCTCCCCACTCACCAATATAGACATCAAATAAGGTGTTTGCAAAGATTCTTTTATAAATGAATATATTTTTCATTCCAAGGTGGAAGTATTACACAAAATTCTAGCTTAGTTTATTAAGCAAATGCCATCTACTAATATCATCATAGCTATGTTGTTGCTGTTGTTATTGTCAAGAAATTTACTCAGCATTTTCTTTAGCCTCTATTACGCCTTGAAGAATGAGTTCCCTGGGTTTGCTTCTTTCCAGCTGAAGTAGTGTTTCATTTTATTTGTTCCTTTTATTTTCCAAAGAACTCATAAAAAAACATGTTCTAAACCCAGATCACTAGGTTTGTTGGCTGTTTCTACATTTCCACCTTTTCAGGTTGCAAACACAGCATTCTCATTCTCACCCTGCCTTGCTTTATTCTTTCACATTTTTTGAGACCTTTAATATACATTATTACTGTTATTTATAATGCCTTATGGGTAGTATTTATATTCTTCAAAGATTTTCATTCAGAAGCAAATCATTTCTTAGATTCTTACAACACATAAGGCAGGTATTAAGACTACATGCAAGAGAAGATTATCGCAAGGATAAATCCCTAAGGTCACACTGCCAAAATATAAAGGATTAACTAAAACTAAGGTCCTCTCACCTCCATGCAGCACTTCATCCCCATATCCCTGTCCAATCTGCTTTCACAGAAAAGAGCTTTTACCCTTACCTGGACCCAGAACAGTTTTAATATTCTTGATCTGCCTTCCAATAGTACTAATTTACATATAACATTGATCATATTTATTATCTTATCAGGACTTTCCTCATCATGTTATTTTGGGGAGTTGTTTATGTTGTATAGACAAAAAATGGGTAGTTTTACCCACAGAAAGGACAAAGGAAAAGTTAGGAGAGGATGCCTAATAATGAGGAGAAAAAATTGTTTACGATAAACATTACTCTTGCTTAAACGCTTATCCTTTATGTCACCACCACAAGAAAGGGGACTCAGATATCGGCGATATCACACATTAAGAACACTTCAGCTAATAATTCACAGACGAGCAGGCAGAATCCTTCACAGTGATTCCATCCATGTCATATGTAAAATGTCAACAATGAAAACAAAGGTTGAGATCTGTGTACTTGGCACTTCACATGCCTTCTTTTATTTAAGCCTCACCATACCTAAAAGCTAAGTACTATTATCATTCCAGTTTACAGTTGTAAAAACTGAGGTTTAGTCAGGAAAAAAAGTCAACTAAGGGCACACATTAAGATACAGTAGATTCAGTATTCAGAAATAGGAGTTCAGAATCCCCTTCCCTCATAAGAACCAAATGCTGCCAACAAAATCGAAGCTCCATTTGGCCCTTTCCTTCTTAGGATGTTTGTTGAGGAAAGGAAGATGATCAATATTTGACATTCTCCCTTTTACAAAGCAGCTGTTCCAGATTCCCCAGACACCAGGTCTAATCTTATTCACCTTCTGTCTAGGGAGTTCTAGAAATCTAGTGTACCAGCAGCCACATAATTTCATCAGCCTGCAGAGAACATGTTTCTGTTCACATGAGTCATTTGCAGGTACTCACTACAAGAACCATCTAGGCAGAACTTCCCCCGTTCCCCCCAGTTCTAAGTAACGCATTGCTACCTCTTTCATATCTGAGAGTAAGGTTCGCCATAAAATACACCTGTCGGGGCCACATTTGTGGTCTCTTTGCAGGATATCAGACTCCAAATGGCTAAGCCAAAAGCCTGAATTAATGGGAGAGGCCACAGTTCAGTCTCTCAGAGGCGGTGTTCAGAAAAACACATTGCCTTTGTTGTATCTTCTTTGTGTAGCAATGGGATGCTTTTCCAGCCGTGTCAATTTCATGCCAGCTTTGTGAGCTTCCAACTTTTTTAAAATTCGCTTAAAAAAAATAAAGAGCATGTCCAAGAATAACAAATGAGAAATTTATATCTTCAAATATGTAGATTTGAGATTTGTTTTGGGGGAAAAAATGCACAAGCTCTACTGAGCATCTGTAACGATGATATATCTCCACATTATATGGCTGGCTATCTTTAGTTTGTTTTTATATCCTGTGGAGTGTGACATCTGTGCAAAAATTATGAACTGACTCATATACATGAGGTGCTTATTCAGAGTTTAAAAAATGGGCCTATTCTTCTACAGTCCAATTATTTATGAAGGAATTAGAAAGAAACTTTAAAATCTTGGGAAATTTTACTTAATTTATTTGTGTAATACTCTAGTGAGCCTGATCAAGCAGAAACTATCTGTAACAAGGGTGAAGGTTTTTCTAAGTGGGTTAATTATATTTATTTTCATGGCCACCAGGCCCTCATTTGCTTTTTATAAATTACTCAGGGCAAGGGGCTAATCTCTGTGATCGCTCTCAATCTAGACGTAACAGCTCAACCTTTCATTTGAAGTGGATCTTTTCTATTACAACCCTTTTATGAACCACCTGTAAAAGGAAGAAAGGCTATATTCATGTAGAGATATAGATATATGCATATAAAAATTTATAACTATTCCCTAATCACTCAAACGTGTAAGCTAAGCATCACTTATGATTACTACATAGATACTATTATACAAAGAAGTACATTTATATGGAAAACTAAAGAAAGCTTTTATTATAAGAATAAATGTTCACTGATCCTTAACTCTAACTATCCTATTAATGCAACAATAAGGAGGTTCATTCATCTTTGTCAGTCCATACTTAAGCCCCCTTAAGTGTGTCTACAGGCAACTAAGAGAAATTAAATGCTTCTCTCTCCCTCTTTGCTACCCTGGCATGAAATTCTTCCCCCCTCTGACCTTCTGTATTTTCCCTCTATTCCTCAAAAAAGTTTTCAATCAGATTCTGGTATCATAATCAAAAATTAATCCTTTACTTATTTAAAAATCATTGCAAGCAGCTATGCATTCAAAATATTTTGACCTCCCTCAACCCTGGTGAAGGCAGAGGATGGAGGAGAGAGGTAGCTATAGAATGCACACCCATGAAAAGCTGAATCAAATCTTCTGACCAATTCATCTTCGAAAGTTAAGTCCAGGATGGAGGGAATGAGACAGAGTAGGAAGCATTTGAGCAGATAGTAGGAAGAAAGCAAATTTTCCTTGAGCATCCACTATGTGCCAAGCACTCTAACAGAGAACATTAACAAACATTACTGTGAGAGATGGCTTCTTCCCAACTTCTCAGATTTTCAGAGTTTATTTTGCAACAATATAGTATAAATACTTGGAGACTTTTTAGCTTGAGTCAAATTTCTCTGTGTCCTGAGAATGCTCAAAATAGATGTGCATGTCTCAGAGAGAGGGATTGCATCCTCCTTGACTTGTGATTTCTTTGGTGGGCCAACACCTGAAATCACTAGCATGTCAACAAGCAGGGGACACGCCACAATTTAAATAGGTAACTTCTCTATGGTGAAATGGATTGTTTAACAGTATTTTCCACAAATTGCAAACAACATTACTTACCAGTGAAGTTTTGTTTTTGTATTTATTGAGATTCTCCTTTTAAATCTGGAGTTATGATCACATACTGAGTGTCCATAGGGTATTATCTTATTTATCAATTAAATGTTGGCTTAATGGAAAATGATTGACCCTTTTGGAATCTGAGACATAGACCTAAAAGATGACCTAGAAATCCAGCCTGGGGAAAAGGCGGATGGATGGAAAGGCTTTGAAGAGCAGCAAGTGGGTTGGTACATGGGGATGAAGGGATAGATTGATACATAGCCAGTACTGGTTAGCTATCTACAATTGTTTAAGTAATGTGTGGAGCTATTATATAAAAACGTGGAAAAGAAATAGGCTGTGGCAATTGATATTTTTATAAATGTTATCGGTTGTTTTGATTTAAAAAGTGTCACAATCATACACATTCATTGTCTCCCACCAAGAAAAGAAAACTGTTGCTCCACTAAGAACTAAGCCTATATTGAATATCTCAGCAAAATCAGCCGTGAAAGGAATAGGAACATGATTTTTGACTGTGGAGAAGAAAGATCGCTGAGGAGTTTGGCAATAGTGGGCTGTGAAACAGTAATGCTTTTCCCCTGACTAAAAGTACCTGGTTATAAAGAAAGTTTTTGTTCAGGCTACTTACAATAAGAAAAACACAAGTCACATAGACCAAGCCCCTTTATTATTTTGCAAGATTGACATCATCGTAGTTAAGAAGGCATTTATTGGGGCCCTACTGAGCACTGACATTCCAACTCCCCTCCCACCTCCCACCACACTCTCTGCTGGACGCCAGCCTCTCCCCATAGTTAAACGTCTGCAATGAAGCCCTCTCGGTTTATTGTTAATTAACTTTAAGTCTAGCATCCTTCCACGTACAACTTACACTACAAATTGTGTGCACTTTGAACACGAAGTCTTTGAACATTCCTCACTAACTGTTTAAATGATGTGTGGATTTTGTCTCTGGCAGTTGGTTTCACTTTACGCTTTGGACAAATTGAAAACTTTTTTTTCCGTAAAACTGCATTCCTCTTTGTAGTCTTAATTTTGTACCACGGGGATGGTTTAATAAGCAGTTTGCAGGTAGAAAAGAAAGACCTGATGACCCAATATTCTCTGTTTTCTCCAACGATTAGGCGTTGAAATTAGTCAAAAAAGAAAACTGGATTATGATTGGCTACATGTATATAGGAGCAATTCCCTGAAGTCGTTAAGAGCGCAATAATGAGAGAAAGTTGTTGCTAAAATTGATTTTAGGCGGAAGCCAGTTTCATTTCTCTAAAAAAATCTTTTGTATATTTATTTAGTAATTGGTCATGAAATAATGCTTTAGACAGGCATTTTAGAAAGCATACCTCCTGTTTAATATATCTGAGACTTTGATAATTATTAATGCACAAACGCCAGCAGAGGGATGCTTTATTCCCCATGTCATAGTACAGCTATTAATGATACTCAAAGGAGTGAAAATTACCATTTCGGAAGTGTCCAAAGCAGTAAACTGGTAAACAAGCCTGCAGTTAGGGCTATGGATGATGTGAATCAACAAGGGTGAAAAGATTTGGTTACTCTGTGTATTAGTGTTAATAGGAATAGATTATAGAGGAATATTTGTGATGTGACCTTCTGTGCACTAATTGAAATAGTATTCAGAGTCAGCATTGGCATAATCAAGTTAAACACGGAATCATAAATCATCATGAAAAGTGCTGTCACAACTTCACCATTAATGCCCTGGACTGCTGGGCAGCCTGGAGAAAATATCTGCTATGCCGATCTTTAGGTTAATAGGAACAGAAATGGCATTTAAAGACTATTTGGATCAAATCTGCTCTGAGGTTGAAAGTGTTCCTCTGTTAATTTACTGGTAATTTGAAGTGATGTAGTTAGGGTTAGAAGGAACACAGCTGAGCCCCTTATAGCAAAACAAAGGGCTGTGGGAGTTTCTTCTAATATTTATTTAATTGCTTTAGGGTACAATGCTAATCAGTTTTAATATACATGTGTAGTTTCCTTTGTCTCTCAGATATAAAACAGTTGGCAAGGTGATCAAATGCGCATCGTTAGCTATACAGCTTGAGGTGATGCATTTGACAATGACAACTTCAGCATTCTTTTATTTGTCAAGCAGAGAGGTTTTATTGTGTACACATAAAAATATTTCTGACAAGTTAAACTATGATATGTCTTGAGAAAGAATAAGAATGTACTAGCAATATTTTTCTTATAAACATTTTCTATTGATTGAATAGAATCAAACAGGCTTAAGAAAAAACACAGAGGAATTTGTTAAGAAGTGATGTATACTATTGCCAATAAGACCCAGTGTCTCAATGCAGGGAAAGGTTGTGCTAATTTAATCAGTTACTCATCAGATTGTGTAGACAATAAGATGTATGATGCAAAGACGTAAAGGGCTTGTTTATTATAATTTGCTTCAAATGTTATAAATTAATACAAATTTCAGTAGGCAACTGATAATAGGCTCTTTTCTGACATACCATATTTTACCTCAAATCTGAAAACACCTCAAGTCTACTCAACTTCAAATAATGTACTTAAAACTAAACAGGCAAGTGAGGTGCATAACTGTTGATCTGCTTGGTAAATAAACCCAGGGGAAATTTTTTTCTTAATTATTTCTTTCACATGAGCAGGGAAGGAATGTAGGAAAGGGTCATTCACCTTCACATAAAGCAGGACATATTTTTTAGTCACTATTAGATTTTAAATGGTCTTAGAATTTACCTATACTAAACAAATGAATGTTGAAAATCTGAGATCATTTTATCTTCCTCTTAGGAGATTTGTGTCATCCTCCAGGCTTCTCATGTACCATCTTCAGGGTCTCAACCCCAGCAGGTTACCAAGTCCAGTAGTGCTTTGCAGGTCAGACTTGCTTATCAGTAAGATTGCTGAAGCTTAAGGGTGAAGAAATGTGTCTATATTCCCACAACTAGCAGGAATTGTGGCACTTAATGATAGCTAACCAACACAGATGTCCTGAAAACAATACTCTGAAAATTCTCACTTTAGTTTTCTTTATTATTATTATTACTTAATGAAATACCATTGTTTTGAGAGATCCAAATTGTTTTAGAGTCTTAAGAGAAGGTATATGAATGATACTTTGCTTCTTTTACATGTAATACTTTTCATTTTTCTACCTTCGACAATATTTAGTGTTTTCCATACATACTAGGAGTCAATCAACTGCTGCCAGTAAAGAGTACTATTAAGTTTTCATACAATTCGCTAGAATCAAAAGTAAGTTCTAGAACAAAATGACTAAAAGCTGCCTAGCAAAATACACTCACTACATTTAAGAAGTAAAGGTCATATTTTAGGAAAATTACCTGAAAGAATGCTGAATAACTGTTTCAATCACTACATTTAAATGAGGTGTTAGTCATGGTGCCAGAAGCTGATGATCTCTTCATATTAATTTCTTTAGCAATAAAATGAATTAGTTGTCATAAATGCAACTATGAATAGGAAGCTAGTTCTACATTAAGTAAGCAGGGTGAAGAAAGGAAGGAGGAAACATTACTCCAGTGGAAAACTATTTCTCCCACTATTTCTTCCATCATCAGAGATATAAACATGAATTAAGTAGACTTGCTAATGTTGATAAGCCCTCAGGCTAACGGTGACACAAACATAGAGTCACAGAGCTAGAAATGACCTTAAAAAGGTCTCCGTGGGTTAGTGGTGGGAGGAAGATTTGAAACCAGGTCTCCAAACTTCTAACCTGTGACCCTGGCTCCTCCACCAAGATAGAGGCCATAAGAGCACTCCATTGTGCCACCAAATCACAAATCCATATGGAAAAGGGAACTGGAAAGAAGGGATTCCGGTGACAATGCCCCATCAAAAACTGAGAAAGGGAGCAGCAAAGCAACATACTTCTCTGTTCAGTAACTACTCATTTGGTGATGTTCTCTTTCTGAGGCAGGAGACATTCTTGGTACAACTCCCCTTAATATATATGGGGGAGTAAACCCCTGGGATTACAATGTTGTGAAATTTATATGTAAATTAAAAAAAAAAATATATATATATATATATATATATGGCAGTGAAATACATACTTTTAAGGCATTGTTTCTTATTTCTTGCTCTCTGTCTCCTTCTGGAAACTGCGGTTTTCCCAACTTTCTGTTTCTTTCTGGTGAATACCTACAATGACCTAGAATAGCAATATGGCACATAGCAAGAGCTATATAAATGTGTATTACTTTTTCAAAGTTATCCAGGTTCATTATCTTACATGTCTACTCTCGCTATAATCTTCAATTTTTAACATTTTCATTCATACATTCTTTTTAAATGGTGGGTTTTTTGAGAGGTAGGGTGTGAATGGAAGTGACATCTAAATGGAGATGGTGTACTTCAACAACAGTTCCACATCTGACACTAATTTTAAAGTCTTCCCTCCCAAATGCCGGCTCACTACCTTGACTTTATAGGCCAACCTGCCATTCGTGAGCATAGCTGCGTGTCTCCTCCACTTGAAAAGCCCCATGAGCATAATATAGTCAGTGGGAGTGTAGGACAGAAAAAATACACACTGCTTTGCACATAGCCTGAAAATCAAGGCATAAAACAGGGAAAATAAATCAGTGTGCCCCATTCGGCCTTTGCATGCATAATTCATCAGTAGAAATAAGTATCCAAAATGTTTTACCAGTGACTGTAGGACAAGTTACTTTGTTTTTCATTAATATCTGAATCATAGCTATATTCCAGACAATTCCAATAAATATCATTAAGTTGTCGGTTTTAAGGATGTATTTTCTTAAAAGTATATTCTAGCCTATAAAAGATCATCCAGGATACTCTGGGTTAGCGTCCAGGTTGTGCTATTTATTAGTCAGATGACTTTGAGCATGTCACTTAGCCCCTTGAGGCTCAATTTCATTATATGTGCCTTACTTCATAAAGGTATGCTTGGGAAGATTTAGGGAGATTTTGGATATAGAATCTTTTTAAAGTCTTTAAAACTATTTTTAGAAAAGGTACAGTCCACTCAATTTAGGGTTGATCCATAAACTGAAAAAGAATGCAAACCAGGTAGATCCTTTTACAAATCTTAAATATAAGCAACAACAACAACAACAACAATAACAAATCAGTGCCAAAGATTGCAAATGGAATCAATAGTTATTGAGCTTCTATAGCAAGCATTTTCTAATACTTTGTCTCTCATAATCTTCCCAACTGCCCATGAGATTAGGACTATTTTCTTCATTTCCAGGTGAAGCCACTGAGATGCAGAGAGAATAACTCCCATGTCATGATGGCATAAATGCTAAACAGCAGTCAGTCAAGTTTTCACCCCAGGCTTCATTGACCTCCTTTTACTACCCCATGTTCCTTCTCTAGTTGGTTTAGCAAAAATACATAAAACGAGTTATATTCTTTAAAATTCTTTTAAAATTCTTAAAAATGTGTATATATACACATATTACATCAGAAAGTGGGTGGCAAAATTGCATATCCTAAATTTGGGTTTTACTGATTGCTTACGCTTTCTTTGCTCTACAGGTATACTAACCCAGCAAGTATGCTAGACCTTTGCAAACATTTGCTACCTTTTAGGTTTTTTTCCTCCTGCACTGGGGTAGGGAGAAGTGGGGCAGGAGTAAAACAGTCAGTGGAACTGGGTCAGGTGGGGCAATTTTAACTCTCCAAGCCCTTACCTGGCTTATATTTTCTACTGCGAGCACATACATCCAGAGACTTGGATAGTTTTAAAGGAAACAAGGGCCAGTAAATAAGTGTTGGAGATGCTTCCTCTCAAAGTATGAAGTAGCAGATTCCATAGTCACAAGAATCATGAAAACACAATTCAGGGTATTTCTCCCTTTGCAGAGTCACCCTGTCAAGGATGCCTCACTGGACTTCAGAAGGGCAGGAAGATTGTTAAAGTCAGTCTGCCCACTTCATCTTCTGGAACTGGCGCCTTCAGCTTGCATGTGACTTCCCCTGCACTGTCCTTGGGAGTCACATGGCTGGCCCTTAATTCCCTGCAATCTCACAGTAAAAGGAGAAATTTTAGGTTGATCATTTCAGATAAATGAATCCCTAACCACCAAGCCAGTTACAATGGGTTTTCTAAATCATCCTTTTATAGATTTGAATATGTTGCCCTGCAGATAAAAAAGTTATCATGAAAATCAGCCTAGCTCCACTCCATCCTAGGGTCTTTGAAGAAACCCATAGCCAAACCTTACCTAATATTTAATATATTATGCAAAAAAGGCATTACTAGCGTAAACACCATGTGTAATTACATGAACAATGAAATGTATATATAAGCTGTTGAATATTTAAAATAAACAAGTTTTACCACATGAGCATTTTTTAAGCTCAAAAAAAATGTAAATACAATTCTTGAAATAACTACATTTATATCAACATTGTCCATTTCACAATATTTATTTGGATCTAGTTTCCCAAGCATTTTGCCCTATGTTCACATTATGAACCTTTAACATTTGTACATCAAAAAACCTAATTGCATCTTTTAACATTTAACTTTGCCATGATTGTATTCACCTTCTGTGTTGCTGTCCTTAGTGTAGGAGAGCACTAAGTCCGTAAAGATTTTCAGATTTAATTGTTCAATCCTATAACTCTAAGCATAGTTATTTTAGGTGAGAGGCAAAAAATGCTTGAAATATGAATTAATACAATTCTGTCCCATACATTATCCTGCTTGGCAATGAATGGGGTGCTTATAAAAGAAAGATAAATCTAATTTTACATTATAACTCTTTTAATAATAAAAATATATAGATTCCAAACCTCTTCAATGACCCTGTCTCACACAGTGTAATTCCCTAAAACTTCTAAGTCACTCAATGATAAGAGGCTGATCTAAACGCTTCCACTGCATTAATCAAATACCAGGTCTAATTAAAAGAGCTATGCACAAAGCTTTTTCAAAATGTTGCTCAGGTATTGCAATAATTTCTGATCACCCAAGCCTGGAAGACAAATAATTAGAGCTGCCAGAGCATTCTGATGAGTGATGTCAGCATCTCCAAGTGACCTTCCCTCCACTAATTAATTTTCATCTTAAGAAAAGAGACCCTGTTGTTGCACATTATTAATTGAGTTCACTAAAAGATGCGCCTGATTAATTTTTGTTGATAATACTTGTCATTCTAGGCAGCGGCTGTAATCATTCTATTGGGTTTTATTTTTTTAAGTTGATCTAAGTCCTTTGCAATGTGACTGATATATCTGATACAAAATATCATGCATAAGGGCATATCCTATAATGTGTCTGGGCTATTTTTCATTGGAGTTGTTTGCCAAGGTAAAATGAAATGTCAGAGTGTAGTTTTCTGAGCTGCTGGAAACTGCAAAGGTGTCATTTCACTTTACCCTCATTTCTGAGTGAGGTCACTAATATTCAAGTCTCCCAAAAAGAGATCACTGCACCTATTTTTGTAACTGGCTCTTCCATTTCTTGGTGAAACATCCCTTCACCAGAGAATACACTGCATTCATCTTGGAAGAGCTTCCCATTGCATTTCTGTTATCATAAAAGATTACCTACAATTTCCTTTGTCCTCTGAGTGGGACAGTTTGCCTAAGTAATTTCAGCCCTCTGACCTTTCAAAAGAGGCAGAAACTAAGCTCAAAACTTGGACTGTTGCCCTGTTCATTCATAAAATATTAGGATTAGAAAAAATATAGAGTGCATGTTATATTAAAGTATTTATTTCATTAGTCTAAAATTAAACAGGAAATTCAGTCACACACCTAGTGAATGTAAACTGTGCTCTTAATATGGGAACATTCAAATATCATGGAATTTCAGGACTCTTATTAAAATCATAGTTTGTTTTCAGTGGAACCTTCTAAGTGTAGAACTAATTTCTTGGGAAAATATTGCACTTCAGTTTCTAAGTAAAAAATATTTCATTTGTATTGGGAAAATGAATTCATGAAGTAACAGGTTTTAAAGGGGACTGCTAAATGAATTTTGAAGAATTAATCTAAGTGAACAAAAAATAATTTCATTGATACATGTGCTTAACAACTAACAGAAGCATACTTAATGTCTTTTTTCTGAGGTTGAATCTGAAACTTTTGCAAAGTACCTTTGAGTTTTTTTTTTTACTGTATGCATAGTTTTATCATTCAAGCTTTATGCGATTTGTTTAGAATTGTAAAAGAATCATAAACATAGTATATAGTATAGAAGAAGAACTAACAAAACCACATTTCCTAAATGTCTCCAGACAGCTTTCTGTTCTCTTGTGAGTCTGCTCCTGGTTTCATTTTCCACTGGCTCAATGATAGTGAACCCTTAACTATTCTAAATTTAAAATCAAATAAATGTTTCCCAATCATTTAATCTAAAGTCATACCTCTCTCTGCGTAATCTTTGGTGAAAGGAAATGTGGTACTAGTTCTCTGATAGTAAAGTTCAATCATTTCGTCTATTAAATATTCATTAAATTACTACCCTCGAAAATGAAATATTATCTTGTCAGTCCCCCCAAAAAGGAATTTAAAGTCTTAAGATTTGTGGTAAAGAAAAATCTTACATGAGCTGAAAGATATATGCCCAAAAAAAGTAGCATGTTTCATGGTGAAACATCATGAGATCTGATGTGTAATGAGCTCTTATTGTCATGTTATTTTTAGAAATAAAAAGAACTTTAGGCATCACCTGCCCAAACCCAGCAGCTCACGTATAAAGAAACTGATTTACACAATAGTTTGATTAATTAAATAGCAAAGCACTTAATCCTTTGTTATACAAAGGATATTAATAGAAGAAACAATGATAAACATTAACATATTTAGTTGATATTTTTATTTAAAATCATGATCAGTACATATTTCCAATGACGATACTGTTGTTTTAGAGCATTGCTTAGGTATCTATATGTTTTATAATGTAGGTGCTTATCAGTGTTGTCTTTTTAGCACTGAAGTACTAAGGGATCACTCTGGTTTATTCTGCTGTACCTATCCAGGTTATTGCCATTCTCAGCTAGGAGGCTAGCAAGTGAAAGAACAAAAGAAGATATAAAGGGGAAGAAAAAGGAGAGCATAAAGACAACCAAGAGAAGGAAAGAGAAATAAGATCATTTAGTTCATCCCAAATTTTTCTCATTATTATTTCAATGTTAACATGTAAGCCTAGGAAAGATTACCTCATTCTGAAAGTTTGTGGGCAAATGCAAGTCCTTTCCTTCATGAAATTGGCCTGAAATATTAAATAAATTGGGGCAAATAAAATTGGGAAGGTTTTACATTAGAATAATCCTCATAAATCACTTAGTGTAACTTCCACAAAGCAGTCTTACTAAGAGCAAGGCACATCTCAGTGACAGATCTCAAAAAGAGACAGCATTTTCAAACCAATCCAAATGATTTAGGATATGATTTTTTAGCATAGAAAAAAAATCAGTGATATTCTTTTTAATTTGAAGAAAGCATAATGATCTTGAAGGAACAAACTTTTCAACTGTATGAAAGGAAATAGAAATAGGTTCCAGGATATCTTCCTGAGATCAGTGGAGGGAAGGATAAAGGATAATATCGGGCATAGCTCTGAATTCAGGTATTCAGAATACCTTCAAAGATCACTGCGAGTTACAAGGGGTTGTTTTAAGTGATGTGATTTAAATCATTATGAAGAGATCATCTCTGGCTAATATATCTGGCATTAATTTTCTAATCAAATTTCACCTATAATCTGTCAGCATTCCTTTGTGAAATCATCAATATTTTAGTAGGATGCATCTATCATAATCATTTTACTTTCTGTTATGGCATTATTCCTGTTTGAGTAATATTGCATTTCAGTAATTACATTTAATCAAACTAGAAACTGAAAAAGAAGCTCTCCAAATTCAGATTCTGACTTTTGGTTATGCCCTTACCATTGATGGCCAGTGGAGTCTTCAGGTTGCACAAGGACACATAGGGTAAATGTCATTGAATAATATTTGACCTTAGGATGTACAGCTACTCAGCTAATTAACTTCAGTATTCACTGTAATCTATATTGATTGAGCTATCCTCAATCCAATAAATATTTGCCAAGTGAGCATACAAATTTAATCTGTAGCCACAATATGTGTTGACGTGGCACCTCCAGAAGCCCCAAAGTCATCCACATTCCTAACTAATCTTAAGGGTAAGGAAGCAGTAGAACTCAGAGGAATGTGTATGAAAATCTGAGATTTGAATAATTTTGAGAGCTGGTAAACTATTCTTTAAGATTTGTTATCAAATAACCTTCTCTCTCGGAGAAGTTACTTAAGCTTGCTAAGATTCAATGTAGATACTGAAAATCAGGAATAAAAGCAAGCAAAACGGGATGCTTAATAAAATTTACAAAGAGGGGCAAATAGCCTTTTAAAACAGGTTCTTACCCAGCCCGTGCACACAATAGCAAGACCACATAAACCTTAAGAGGGAGGAAAAAACAAACTTACTTATTAAAAGGGCAAAGCAAACTAAAGTCACTGGAGGGTATACAAGAAACCCCTTTGGTAATCTTACCCAGCAGTCCAGTCTCTAGTTCAAAGAGCACATGGCACAAAATGACAGCCAACACAGCTTCAAACCAGAGAGAGAAGCCAAGATACAGTCATTGCTCCTTCTTCAAAGACACAGCTCCACTCGCTACAAGCCAGAAGAAGCCAAGATGGTGCCATCAATCCTTCTTTAAATGCAGGAGATTCAAATCCAACGAGGGAACTAGGATGACATCCTCAATTCTTCTCCAAAAGGCACAGCTCCAGCATTCTTTCAGCTCCAAACTCTAAAGTGGCTCAGAAACCAGAAGGACTCACTTGCCACAGCAGCAGCAACCACTTCAGACGTCCCACGATGAAAACAGCAACACAGCAAGCTTCTTCAGTTCTCCAGACAATTTCCAAGCTTCGCAGTTTCAAAGTTAAACCAAGTTCTCAAGTACCAAATTTCCAAGTCAGCTTACACAAGTTACAAGTTTCTCCAACATGCTTCCCCTTTCTCCAACATGATTCCCCAGTCTCCACGCAGCCCAAGCTACTCCCACATCTGCCTGCTCCCGCACCTAGAAGCTAGCAGCTCCTGCTGTTCCCCTGCACTCTCTGTTCTCTTATCTCCCCTCTCCACGTGTTTTGTCTCAGTTTCCTCCCTAATCTCCTGATACTATCATGAGGAAGCTTGTCTTTCCTTTTCCAAGTCTGCACCTACCAATGAACAGATAGCTGCTATTTTAATGCAGCACCACCAGTACTGGGGGCCATAGGCCCCCAATTTCACCACAGCCCCCCTAAAAATATCAATAAAATGTAAATATATCTTATGTTCCTCTTGAAAGGAAATGAAATTATGTGAAAGCATTCAACCAGTGAATTAAATGACACATTGTGGGACTCAATAATAAGTTACTCAGCATTCAATCTAGGTTACTTATTTTTCTTTATTTGTGAAGATATTCTACTATCTTAGCACCCCCAACTTTTCTCACTTTGATCCTCACACTGTTCTTCCCTTTTGTTGGTGGCTAAGCGCAAGGTACAAGAAAGAAACCATGAGAGAGATTTTCTTAGCTACAGAAGATAATGGCTGATTTGGAAGTAATGAATTTTTTTTTTTTTTTTTTTTTTTTTTTTTTTTTTTTTTTTTTTTTTTGCCTGTGGGACCGCAGGCCCTCGTTGCCCGGGGTACCACAGACTCAAGCAATCCCCAGTCTCAGCTTCCCAGATAGCTGGGATGACAGGCACGCACCACCACGCCCAGCTATTTTTTTGGAACTAGGTCTCGCTACGGGCCCCAGGCGGGACTCGAAACGCAATCCCTAGCCCTGGCTACTTCATAGGCTGAAGCTTACAAGCATGAGCCACCGTGCCGGAAGTAATGAATTAAATGACAATTTATTAAGAAAAGAAAGGGGTATTTATAGAGACAGGGAAAGGGTTGGGTAAATTTTAAAGGAAGGCAAATGGTGAGGGTAAAATTAAACTGGTTAAGAAATTAATTTTTGAGAGGTAATTGGGGGTAGTGGGGTAGCTTATAGGGGGTTGCTATTTCTGTTAAGGAAGATTTTTTTAGGTAAACATTTTTGGAGAGGCAGCAGTGCCTCTTTTACATTTTTAGAGGAATTTAGTGCTAGATTTTGTCTCTAGTTTCCGGAGGCAATTAAGGTGAGATGGAGTTTGCCCGATCTCACTGCACGAGCTCTTTTGGTCACATGAAGAAAACAAAGAGAATCAAATTTCTCTGGAATCAGAACTGGACCCATCAAAGTAGGATGAGCAAAGGCTCAACTTAGGAAGTGAGGCATCTCAGATTGCTCGGTTTCATCATGGTGGTAGAATTCCAGAGACACGGAACTAGTGCAAACTTGTCAGAGACTTTGGAATGGTGTATCATGAACTCTCTTCCATTCTTCAAGAGAAGGGCTACTCCAAGGTTTTGAGATGCAAATGGAGTAGAAAGGGATAGTCATTGGCATGAAATTTAAAGTAAAACTGTGGTTTTTAACCTGATTTGGAAAAAAGTTTTAAAGTTTGGAAGGAAAAGTAGCACCATGATGTATGCTTAATTTAATTTCTTCAATGAAGTTTCACAGACCTACTAATTTTTGAGAAATCTCCTATCATTTCATTCTTTAAAAGGTGCATTTGACCCAAGGTTTTTGAAATACCTTTCTATTTGACCTAGAAGCACCTTCAGCCTACCCTCTTTTAAAGATAATTTTGACAGGAAGTTAGCTTTGGCTAGTAGCCATAGCACCATAAGTTTTGACCTTGAGTGAGTTCCAATTTCTAGTAGTATTTGAATAAGTGATTTTTAGGTGAAAGGAAGGGGTCAGGATATAAAGTACCAAAGTTATCAGGATTGATTTTTATTATTTCTTTTTCATTAATTGTCTGTTCACTACCCCTTCCCCTCTGATTTAATACCTTCTGAAAATTTCCTTCATTTGTAGGTCATTAACAGTAATTTTAATGTAGGTCATGTCCTATTGTAACAAATTCCAAAGACTTGTCTAAGCGAAATGATGGAGTACAAAGAGTTTGGCTTCGAGTAAAGATAGCTAGAGTTCCACTCTGTTTCTGCCACTAACTCATTGAATCTTTACGTTAGATGAGATGATGATATTCAACTCTCAGCATCACAGTCTTTACATAATTTAAATAAGTTCTTGCCTGTGAAACCAAAGAAAAAGCTGCAAAAACTGCACACATAAATTATTACACCAATTAAAATATGTGCTTGATTCATGGTCTTTAAAATCTGAGGGTCAAATATTATTTCAATAAATGACTCCTGGAAATTATTTCATTTTAAACATGTATTGAAAAAAGAAAAATATTTGTACTTGTGGAATTTAGGCTATAAAATTCAAAGCTGCAATTCCTAAAACAATTGCTATAAAGTTAATTCTAACAGCAATACGGCCTCCTAAGAGGTCATGCTGCTCCTGTCCTTGTCCACTTAGACTATTTTCAACAATTGCCAGAATGACCCTTTCAAATGATGTCAGATCATTTCACTCCTTGATTCAGATCTATCCAGTGAGTGCCCCTGTCTCTCAGAGTAAGAGCAGAAGCACCTACAATGACCACCAAGATTGAAAGGCTTAAGACTGACCTTATCTATTACCGAGCTTTGCAAATTCACATTCCCTTCTCCAAACCTCTTTGCCATCTGTTCCCACATCTTCAACACTTTCTCCCTTGTATAACTATTCCCTCATGTCACTTAAGGTTTTGTTTAGAAGTCATCTTCCTAATTAGACTTACCCTGACCATTTCTACTAAAAGTTACACCCCCCCTCCACATAGCTGATATACTTACACTTCATTTTAATTTTTCTTTTCTATATAGCATGCATGACCTTTTAATGTATTATATAATTTGCAAATTTATCATCTGTATTGTTTGCCTCCAATTGTCATAATGCAAACTCCACCAGAGAAAAGATTTAATCTAACTCAAATGACATATCCCAAGTACTTCAAAAGGGGCCTGCACTGTATGGTAAGGGCTCAAAAAATGACTCAGTGAAATAATGAATAATGATGATAACATATAAAACTTTGTCAGTAGGTGTGCAGACTTCTCTAGCACATTCTTGTGACCAAGCACAAATATTTACAGGATATGTACATTCAGTAAAAGGTGAGAAATGTGGCTATAAAAGAAGAATGAAGCCTGTCGGCTCTCTAGACAAAGAATCCATGACCTTGGAATCTCTTTATACATTTTTAACCAGTGATGTTAACAGGATTTTCTTTGTCCTAAGTCTATAGAACATGACAACATTAATCTCTTGGTAAATTTGCATAAAATTTGCAAATATAATTTCATGATCTGTAAAACCAAAATCAAAGTGTAACAGCAATTTTCCTGACTTAATCTTCCAGAATTCTATCAAGAAAGTAATCATATTTTCTTATCATTATTTATTCTTTTTTAAATGCTTATGGCTCATCATTTTGCTCTTATTTAAAGGTTGATCAGTAATTTTTCCCCTTCATACTTATTCCAATGTTTTCACGGAGATTAAACTAATTATATCTAGTACCTAGAATTACCTGACTCTTTCATCTTTTAAACCCCATAAGATATTGGTGGTTTTATAATATTACTGCCTTTATTCCGGACATGAAAATACTAAGTGCAAAATAAATACACAACAGGTAAGAGAAATAATCTCACTTCTAACACAAATTTTCTTTTATTCCTATCCCATGCTCTGAATGATACTGCTTTTTAACTTATATTTAGAAATCCAAAGTTTTACACAGGAGCTTTAAACACAGTCTGTTTTGGGTCAGTAATTCTGCTGCTTGGGCATCTTATGCAGATGGCAAGTTAAGAGTCTATAATTAGGATGGTGTCACATGTCCTTCATGAACCCTATGATTTCAGTGGTGGGAACTGTGATCCTTAGTTTACTGTTCTAGTAACAGCCTTCTTTCCCAATTCACAGCTCTATGCTGAAATTTTGGTTCTTTCTTCAATTTTTAAGATGAAGCCACGGCATTCAGTTTGATAAAACCATAATATATGCTGGTGAGAATGAAGCCAAATAATGAAGAATGGTCTTATCAACAAGGTCATGATTCAATGATTTCTATACATAGTCTCCCTAACATTAGTATCTTGGCTGTCTTAATAATGCCATACAAGAATATGAGATCCATTTGTGCTGTCATTGCATCATAAAAGTTTTTTTTGCTTGTTTTTTTGTTTTTAGCTTTTGTTGTACACACTCATGAAATAAAAAAATTTTAATTTGGTCACTCATTAACTTGTTTTTAAATACACTGGCAACCTTTTGTGGGGGCAGAGGAGCTTTCTGAGCAACAAGAATGACAAACGGTTACTAAACACTTACTCCAAGGATTTTCATTTTTCCTACCTAAAACCTGAATTTCTTGTTTCTCTTTTTTCTTCACTAAGATGGCTCACTCAGTCATAATGCACCCTCCCTCACTCTGATTTTTAGAGAACAAAAACATTTATCAGATTTTAAATACAAGGTAAGTAAGACTCAATTCATCATACCAGATGATAGCTTTATGTCATATGTTAAGAAAACTGAAATCTTTCATCTGTTTGTATAAATAGGAATTAGAAATATTTTTCACAATAACAAATTTCATGGTTCTTCTTTTTATTTCTGCATACAATCTGATTTGTCTTCCAAAGCTTCAACATGATTTTACAATATCATGCTCTGTAGATTGATTTCCTAAAATATTTCCATTCCCCTAATTAGTCTTTAAAAGTTTTATTATTTGCTTCCTTACCCGAATATATTTCTCTAGAAACATTATATGGATATTATCCAGGTGTGCTAACTCCAGGGTTTTGGCCATTGTCCAACTTGAACAATTAGTTAAAATTCTCTTTTACTTTTAACCAGATGTTGTAGTCCTCATTTCCTGACCTAAAAGGCTCTTTCAAATTATGAAGAACTTTTAAATACTTGTCCCATTCTCTTTCTGAATTAGCTGTACCTTAGTACAACTTAATGTGGTCTGATATTCAGCATGTACATATCGTTAGTGTGGTTTATACAACATTTGAAATAAATCAGATCTAAAAATAATTTAAATATAAGAAAGCAAACATTAAATTAGCAAACATTAGATAGCTATTGACTTTGTCTCTTTCTGTCACTGTTTTAAGTTAAGTTTTAATTGCTGAATAAATCGGTGCATTAATTTAACAGTTTTCTAAATTACAGGTAGATTCACCTATTCAATTAGACTATACCCTTCTGAAGATATGTCTTTTACCTATTTTGTCTCTTATCTAGAACCTAGTCAATGCAGTCAATATAAGTCCCCAGTTATGTTTATTATTGCAGCATTGTAAGTCCACAGTATATGCTTATTAACTTGTAATATAATACACAGTTAAATGTTTTCCTATTTGAAGAATTCTGAAAGGCCACACATAGAGTGAAGTTACCGTTTAGCCCCAGTAAACATTAGTCATCCATGATCACAACCATTTAATTTATTTGTTCTCTTAGCCTTTTATTTCCCATATTTAGTTTAACTCCTCATAGCCCTTCAGAAAGCTAAATTAAAGTAGCTGTCCTTGCTCATCACAGACCTCTGAAATTGCCAAACCAGTAGGTGTCCTGGATCCCAAACAGTGATGGACAAAAGGCGGCGCTTCTCAATTGCAAACAGCCAGGAACAAGGGTGATGGGTTGGATGGAGGAAATGGAGCAAAAGAAACATTTTTAAAGTCCAATCAACTGGTTAGAAGAGAAGCCTGGTATGTGCCATGCCCAATAGATTTCTGAGAGAAAATACTAGCCAGAAGCTATACTACTTAATCTTCCTATTTCTTATCTCTAGCAACTGCTGAAACCAAAGGTTTAGGTCTTTCAAATATAGCCTTTGGGTGGATGGTGCTCTGTGTCTAGATAAAGGTGAGTTCAATATTTCTTTATTAACTTTAATGGCATAACAAGTATGGTGTATCATTTTGACATAAAGAGCTCAAAGTTACTATGCAAGCACTCTTCCATTCATCTTTAAAATATATTTGCTGGGTGAGCAGCCAACAAAATCCTGCCTAAACAGATAAGAAAATAGAGAGCTGGCGATAAGGTGACTTGTTTAAAGCTGCACAACAAATCAGGGAGAGAGACAGGGCTCAAGTTCTCCAGCTTCGCACTCTGGGGCTGCACATCTTTGCAAGAATAGCAAGAAAAAGATCACAGGGTGGAGGGCCAGTGGAGAGAGCAAAGGAGGGCAAAAAAAAAAAAAAAAAAAAAAAGAAAGAAAGAGATCGCTGAGTGTTACAAATGACATGATAAAAAGGCCTCTTCTAATCATTACTGGGCCTTTCAGATGAAAAATTCACAAGTGAAATCTCTGGAAAGTTCAGAAAAAAATCCCACCAGTGAAAAAGGAATATTTCCTGTCATATCAGTATTTTGAGTTGTATTCCTACATGCTTACCCTGAGCTTTTAATTATCTTGAGAATAATTATCCATTTGTGGTCTATCAAGACCCTTTCTTCTCTCTTACTTCCTGCCTTTGGGCCATTTCACTGCTCATTAATATTTGCATCAGAAGTCAGATACGCTGTTCTGCTGGTGGATCCTGTAAAAAGGTTTTGGTGGATAAAGAGATGGAAACCATTGCATATGTAAAATTTAGTGATTATCTTGAGTTTTAATCCATTCATACTAGGCTAGACAGCTAAACTCAGTAACAAATGATACTGCAGATCATTTGTCAGATCCACTCCATTTTGCCCTTTACTCTGCTTATCTACTTGTCTCTAATTCTAGACTGGATGCTTATTATCAGACAGTGTTGAAATTTGACAAAGGATGCAGTCGTCTGTCTGATGGATTTTGACAGTGTTCATGTTTTTAAACTCTGCATTTTCCCACCCGCTGAAAAGAAACCTCAATAAATATATCTTCCATGTATTAAGGAATAAATGAAAGGTGTGCTTGTTCCCTGTTATTTGTGGTAGGTATATAAAATATGGCAATCAGCATCCTGCCACCACTCACCCCTCAAGGATTCACCCTGGCTCAAGAGCCAGGGCTGGTGGTGGGGGATTAGTAAGAAGTGATGATTGCCTCATGAATCAGAGTGAAGTTTCTCACAGGTGGCAGTTAGTTTGATCTTCCGAGTCACTCTAGGAGGTTATATATCATTGGTGATTATCACTCACAAGGATATCCTTGAAGGAAAATGAGGCTGCCTCACCAAAACATAACTAAATGAAACAAACGAAGAGGAACAGTGACAGTGTGAGGGGGCAACAGAGAGGATTCTTTCAGAATCCACACAAATAAAATGGAGTGTTCTGGAGAACTCTGCAGCCCCTCAAAACCTTATTCCTAGAGCTATGCTGACCACATCAAAACAATGCTGCTGCATAAGCAAGGGAATAAACAAAGCAAAGACCCATTATCTCTCTTTCCATTAGACACGCAGAGGGTAAAAAAAAAAATCAATAACAGGCAAACAGAAGATAAAATTGATAGGAAAGAAATGTTAATTTTAGAGCTTTAAAATGAGGTATTACAAACAATAGCATGCAATAAAACCTTGGAAACTATTTTTAAAACTTTCAAAATCATTTATGTGGGGGAAAAGAACTCTAGCAGGAACATATACAGCATATTAAACTTTAGTGCATTTTTAATGACTTGTCTTAAACAAATTATGCATGAGATAGATTACACATCCCTCACCCACTTAACAAAAAGGCATACGCACAAACAAAAAACAAAACCAGGTGGCTTTTAAAAAGAAATTAAGTGTATACTTGGTGACTGATTGGGAGAAATGCCAACAATGTGAAGGACCTCATAGAATAGAGCTCTCTGAAAGAAGCTAGATTGATGGGCTTTTCAGCCCAGACAGTAGGCAGAATAGTACAAATGATATCACTCTTCACTTTTGGATTCCAGCCTGTAAATGTCCTCAGCAGACGTGGTCCAGGAGCAAAAAAAAAAGAACTCCAGGACAGCAAGTCTTATATATCAACTAGCCCCACCACACAGGGATTACATAAACTTGGATTAGTACTTTACCCACCCACTTCCCCCTTCATCTCTAAAATGGAGATAATCATGATTACACTCTTAACTTCCTAATTTGGAGTGCAGCCCAAGACTTGGTAATTTTAAAAGTCATGGTGTATTATAATACACTACCATGGTTCAAAACCATTGGATGGAACATTAGTTTCCAAACTTCAGGGTGCATCTGAATCACCTGACAGAGCATTAAAACACGGAGAATTTAGCCCCATCTTTAGCGAATCTGACTCAGAGGTTTCGAATAGAGGGAGAAATTTTGTATTTCTCACAACTAATCAAGTAATTCTGATGCTAGTGGGTAAGAGTCACATGGGAAGATCTTCTGGCCAAGCCTTGAAATTCTAACATGGTCCCTGAACTAGCAGAGTCAGGCACACCAGAAGCTGCTCAATCATACAGACACACCTGGTAGTGTTGGAAAGGCAGGCCATTCTGCTGCACCAGAATTGGCATTTCACAAATCTGCAGGTGATTTGTAAGCCCATTAAGTTTTGAGAAGCACTGCTCTAGAGCATCTTCAAAGGGAATAATAGCAGTCAGAGACTGTGACACTCTGCTGTAAGGCACGGAAGAAAAATCCTCAGTCTATACAACAAAATCCAAGCTCCTGCATGGGCATTTCCCCCCAAGAAAGTGCTGTTTGTGAAACTGACAACATGCACCAATTAGAAATAGCAGTTCTCATCAAGCAGGGGTTTGCACCCACTGCACCAAGATGCCATTTTACTATGAGCCCCACAGGGCAGTAAGGTGAGGCTGAAGAGCCGCTGTAGCATTTTTCAATATTAATATGAAATTTGTTTCCTAAGAGGATGATCTTCTTTTCAGTGATTTCCTGTGCTTTTCCCTATCCTCCCATGGGGACTTTCCTTGTGTTGTCTGTGGATATGCTTGTTTTGTGCCTAATTATGAATTTGGTGTTGATGCGAATTTTGGTCAGAAGCAAAGTATACTAAAAAATACCAAGAGCATTTCCATCTCAGCCTTCCTTTAGGCTAAGGAGTCACGGGTTAAGTGTCAATGATCTAATATCAACCCAGCATAACAGCAGCCCCTCCATTCAAACAAAGGCTTCCCATTACATGGAATACAAATCGGAGCACCAGCTTCACATTTGTGAGATTTATACAACCATTTAGAGAAATTCTTCTTGTAGCTCCTCTGATAACATCACTAGCAATACAAAACTGAATAGTTCAAATCAGATTTCATCTCTACTATATAGTGGTTTAGTGTTTGAGGATGAACTTACAGACTATTAAATTTATAAAAAAAAAAAAGACAAATATACAACATAAAACAATTCAAGCTCCAAAAGCTTTATATTAGCTCCTGGAAAAGAACAGCTACAAGAAGAAAAAGGCAGTGAAGATTAAATCTTTTAAGATTCAATTTGTCTATCCTGCCATATAAGGCCTAACCTTACTGAAGACTTACAATTACGACTTCATTTTAGTCTACAACTAAGCAAGGCACCAGATATCATTTCAGTGATAAGGTTTACAGGAAAATCAATGAGAAAATATTCTAATCTTTTAAACTACCCCCCATAAGTGATATTAATAATGTAGGTATTATGGCAATAATATATATGTATTCTAGTAACATATAAACACATGGACTTTGTTTATTTTCATATGACTTCTTTCTTAGAGGTGAAGTATTGTGGAAATAATTAGGTAAACTATTAGAACCTCAGGAATATTTTTGAACTGAAGTATATCTCAGCCAGTCTTTCTTCTTACTGACATTCTTTTAAAATGGCAATCATGTTACAATATACAAATGCATCAAATTATCATGCACACTTTAAATATATTATATGTCAAATATTTTTCATTTCTTTAAAGAGATATCTTTCTCACACAAATAAGTTAGAACTGTAAGCACTGCCCCCCCCCCCCTTATAGGAGAATACCTGCTAATTCTAATGGTTCTGCCTTTCTAATCAGATATTTCTCAAATAGGTCTGTTTTTCAGGATGCTAGTTTACTGCTATATTTAAAATTCCTCTTAGCTTTATGGAATGAAAATCTTCCTGCCATCTATTTTCAGGCAACAGGCTTTACTAACAAATTGCATTGCATAGTCCATCACCTACCTGTTGAAAGAGTGTGATCATTCCAACAGAGTTATGTGTAGAACTTAAAGCAGTTCGATTATCTTATTTGTCTTCTAGATACTTATCCCATAAATGACTCAGTCCACCATCAAGGAACAATTTGCCTAAGGGATACCATATATATTTGAAATGTCCCTACCTTTGTATGATACTAAACCATTTTAAATTAGGTTTGATCTAACAAAATAGCCTAGATCACATTTCTTCTTCACAGTAACCCAAATTCAGAAGTGAATACATCCAACTAGATGGTTATGCACTGAAGTCAAGAACCCAGCACACTTGCCATCACCAGTCACTGTGAGGGGCCCTAACGTAGCGGGCACCTTGCTTGTTGAGCAGATGAATGATGGACTAGCACTTCCCAGTTTCAACCTCTGTGAATAACCCATTTGTTTTGAAGAAAGAAAAGTTACTCCCTGATAGCAACGTCAAACAATGGACATTGGATAAGACTCTGGTGCAAACAAAAAGAAGCTTTGAAGTAATACCACATCTTCTATTAACCTGGAATAGGATGTTAAGTTCCATGAAGGCAGGTTCTTCTTTGTAAATCCTACCTGAACTTATCTAGACTTTTACTCTTAGTAGTTGCTTATTAAATCGAATTGAAATGACTCAGTAAAAACTACTTAGTGGAGGTAAAAATAAACACATTAAAACATTGCTCCAAATCTTACTCATCAGAATCATTCTGTTTTCAACTCTCAAATTTTACATTCATTATTTTATTAGGTAATTCATGCAGGTGGTATAAAGTTCAAAAAGTAGAGGGTTTACAGTGAAGGTTAAGTCTCTATTGCTCTGTCAGATACTCAGAATTCATTGTGGAAAGGAAAATCTTTTTACTAAAATAAATGTTTCATTATTATTTTTAAGCAACATGAAAAATGAGTGTTTTGGCACTTTCACCCTCAACTTTTTCTTCTTTTAGGTCTAAAAAATAACTTCTCCTGTAAAATAAATAAAACCCAATAGACCAATTTGAGATTCTTAAAAATTATTAAGGAGGCTGGGAGTAGCCAGTGTAAATACTATCCACCCGAGACTACTAAGGTGAGCATTCTTCTTCTACTAAGGTGAGCATTCTTCTTCTGCCATGCACAGAATCACACTGCCAACAGCATTTTCAAGGGTAGGTTTTAACTCCAGAGCCCCTGTGCCAGAGATTAATCAATCATAATAGAAGTGTGCATTAAAAGGTTTCTCTGTGTCTGAGATTATTTCTTAAAGATATTCAGAAAATCAAGCAGTAATGTAGAAAGCAGAGTTGCTGCTTTTTCTAATGCAGAGGGTTGAGAAAAATCACTCAGAGCAAGAATAAAGATTGAGGATTAACAGACTAAGGATGAATAGATTAAACACTTAAACCACAGCATATTCTGATTTTTCAAATCAATGGCTCTGGTTTTCTGTTTGTTTGCTTGGGCTTTGTTTTATTAGATTACATAGACTTTTTATTTATATAGAGATGCACAGAAACTTCCCTATAGCACAGGGGGAAAAAAATCTGTTGTTGGGTACTAGTTGAACAGACACATGAAAATGCATTTCAGTCCAATGAGAAACAGTAACATTACTAAGACCACTTGTGATTTTACATCATGTTTCAGTGACTTGAGAGAGAATTCTGTACTATTTCTTGAAAAGTTAGCAGTCTTTAAAGTGATTTTAAGGATGAAACCATGAACAGAAAGAGCTAATATTTAAAAATATATATTTTTGGGACAATGACAAATGTATCCTATGATCAATTATGAAACATTTCATACCATGTCTGCTTCTTCCATCCCATCCCATACACTGGCTTCAACCAGAGATAACTGCTTTTTAGGCATTAGATGAACATTAAATTATCTTTTTTTTTAAGCACCTGAGATTTCTCAGGTAATATTTCATGCTAAATTAAATAAAAGAATACTACAAGCAGATCATCTCAGGCATTATGAGTTTGCAAATCAATTCCAGAACTCAGGGTGATATTTTGTTATCTGAGCAGTTGGTGTAAAGTGATACATAATTTGAACAATCACCTACTAAAACTTGCATGCACATGCCTAATGCTGATTTTCCCAAAAACGTGATAATGCATATTGTTTATTAGAAGGTAAGACAGCATGCTTAACTTTTCCTTAGAGATCTCTCTCTCTCTTTCTTCTTTCTTTCCATCAGCAATAGCCTTTGCTTCAGGTTCCCTAGCCTAAAAACGTTGTATGAATTATTTCAACTTTGAGAAAGTGAATCAGATTTAATCCAAAAAGAAAAAGGGAAGATAGTAGCATTTACATATTTCTGGAAGCTGGCAGCAAGATAAATCCAATGTGACAAATCTCTGTGGGCTATTAAGTGGATTTTGTTATGGAAAGCACACATAAGGCATGCCTAATGAGAATGTAGGGTGCTGGGTTTTGAGAAATGAGCTATTATTTATGAATACTAGGTGGTATACAAAAGAAATGCATTTAAGGGTTTTGACACTGATCTCCCCAGGCCTTGAACTTTAGGCACTATCAAAACAGAAAACATGTTATGTAGGTGACCCTTCGGATAAGTGACTATCTTATAGTATAGTCACAACATCTTTAAAGCATCTGGGCTTTAAATTTTACTAAACAAGATCCTAATTTTGAGATTATCAAGGAAAATAATCTACATCAAGTGGAAAGATTTCTGTCCTAGGAGTCCGAAATGTTGGTTTCAAATCCTGCTCCAAGATGTAGTTTCTGTATCTACAAAATAGAATGATAACACCAGCCCTGTCCACTTCACAATAATGTTGTGGGTTTTAATGAGATAATGTGTTGGAAGACATTTTGAAGTATGAGAGCTTTAGCATGTGAAATATTAGCATAACTCAAACTGGGAAATGATCATGACCATTTTCTCATATCAACATACCACATGCCTTGATGCTCACTGGGCAATCTCCACTCACCCAAGAGAGGCAGTAGATTTAACTTGCTTGCTACAAACAATGCAAGAATGGAACTGCCAATGAACTGTATTTTCATTGAAGCTTTCTCTCTCCCACAAAATTGTGTGCACTTTGTGGGTTGAGAGCCTGCTTTGTTCATCTTTGTATCCCCAGCACCCAGCAAAGTTAACGCTCATCAAATGACTGTGTGTGGAGTAAAATCAGTAAGATGTCTGCTACAGGCAGAAGACTTTGTTGGGCTCTTTGACATATGTACAAATCAGAGTTCCATCAGAGAAGCAGACTCACTAGGAAATACATCCTTACTGAGAGAGGTGTCATAGGATTTTGCTCTGCTCAGGTGTGGATGCTGGTTAAATGTTCACAGAGGTCATTGCTGCGATGTTTGTTGCTGGAGCTTGAAATGCTAGGCAGCTAGAAAGAAAAGAAAACCATGAAAGCCAAAAACAAGGACAAATGAAACCTGCAAAAGTACATGGAATCTGTCAAAATGAACCAGAACCCCCACTGGCGCCTCACCAACTTCTAGACTCCATCCTAGACTGCAGGTGAAGCTGATGCTTTTCATCAGGGAACAAAACACACTTTTGTCACTGAAGTGAGGAAAAGTTAAAGGTGGAAATCCGGTGGGCCTAAACGCTGCCCCATATCATCTAGGTGATCTAACAGGTAAGTGACAAGGTACATGCGCTGAACAGTACTTCATGGCTGGACAGATCTTCAAGCCCAAAAGAATATGCTAGTCGTTTCACTAGTATCTTCCAGAGACCACTCAAAATGTCCCTCATATTCCATCTATGCAGAGAAAGAGGATTCTGGGAAACAAGCATTAAGCATCTCCTAGTTACCTCACAGTTGCCTGGCACAATGCAGATTCACTGAAATCCTGCTTCTCTGTAGAATTATTATGTTCCTATATATCTACTGCATAGATGAAATCTCTACTATTCTGTTTATATAACATCTCTTGGGGTTTTGAAGGCACCCACCTCTGGGCCTGCAGCCCATACACTACACGTCTTCCTACAGAGCAACTGAAGTATGAACAAACACACATCCTCAGCCTGGCTTTGGGCATTACCAGGGGCAATTGTGAGGACAATTTACAGAAGCTGAAAAGCTCTTCTATGCCCACTCTTAAGTGTAGCTTAGGGACAGCAATAAAGAAAGCTATTTTTCACATCATCCTGCCATTTCATTTAAAGAGGTCCAGGGAAGAATGAAACAAGAACCCTAAAGGGCACCCCTTCAGAAAGTAGGAAGAAGAAAAAGCTGATGAATTCCTGCACCTTGAACCTCAGTTTAGTCCTCTCTCCTCCAGTGTCCCCATGTGCACTCAACAAATACATAAATGAGGAGCCTCCTTATGCCCAGATGTTCTGGTCACATCTACTCTTAGATTTCTGTCCCTTCACAGAGTGAGCAATAAGACAGCACTATGCCACTTCACCCAAGGACTTGCTCTCTACCTGGGTGTTCTCTACCATGGTGCTCCCCTGAAAACCACCTCATCTTCCTGCACCTAGGCATTAACCCTGTTAGGTGCACTTTAAAATTCCTAGGTTCTTAAAAGTACAACTGCTCATACATCCATTCCTGGTAGTCATGCCTTTCTCAGGCACACTCATCTAGCATCCTCAGGCACACTCATCTAGCACCTCATCCTAGAAACATGTCTGGAAGTCATCCTGAATATCATCACAGAGTATTTTCCAAGTTTAAGTCTGAGAATAAAGACAGAGAAGCCACCTATACTGTGAGACCAAGACATGAATTTGTGAGTATGAGGTTTAGTTTTTCTGAAAAAAAAAAAAAAAAAGTTTTAAAATATATTATGTGCATTATATGTGCAAATAATACTACCAGGAAGTGAGTTTGTAAATGTTTCAGGTATTTCCATAGGAATTCTAAGAAAATCATCTAAAATATGTCATAATTTGAATCTTTTTGCTATTCATTGCATGTATTAACTGAGTGAGAAATCGAATCAATTCTATTTCATTTTAGAATTAGCATGTTTTCTTTCTAGTCAAGGAAGGTTTTAGGCAAATTGGGAAGTAGAGGACGTTGAAAATTTCAGAGCTCTGTCAGATGACATTCTAGAACCCATGAGCCATAAACTTTCAAAGACAAAATTAACTTATCCTGTGTTCATTCCCTCCGAATCTATCTATAATACCAAAAATTAGACTAAGTCATTGTGTGCAAGTCTAACAATGACCAAAACTGATAGTATAATTCATTTTAACAGAGACCTTCAAAATCTTAAGTGACTGACAGAGGGTTTTCAGATTTTTCTGGAGGATAAACAAGGTAGATATTTTAGTGTAGAGGTCAAAGAAAATCACATTCAAACTGGAAATTTACATTTTTAATTGAAGAAAGATGGAAATTATACAGATAAAGATCACAGTTATAAAGTAAAAAAGATGCAGTTCCTAGTAAAATGTACTTTTATGTCATTCTCCTTTAGGTAAAACATTATTTCCATGCAGTAACATATTTTTAGAAAAATAGAAATCACCTTGTCCATCTCTCTTCCTATTTCACATTAGAGTTTATTTCCAAGGTCATTAAAACGAAAGAATGACAGTAGACTTTCTTATCAACAGCTTGTTCCAACAGATACAATACATGGGTTGGGGATCAAAAAGAGCATGAGAAGCATTTCTGCCAACATTGTAGAAAATATTGAACATCTGCTATATCTGGGATCCTGGGAGTTGTAATTATAATTTTTTGAAATCTGTACACAAGAGTTATAAATATTACAACTGTAGCCTGTGAAAGCCATGAAATATTTAACTTGTTTGGCAGGCTTAAGCAAAACTCATAAACTTAATTTAAGCAAGCCAAACACTATAGTTTTACCAATTTTATATTTTCATGTCATTAGTTAGATAAATTAAAGCAAACTCTAAAACAGCATAGAGACTGCCGACTGCAAGTCCTGAGGGTTTACCCCCCAAATGAACTCATTTTACTAACTGACTACCTCTCACCTTTCCTAGTTACCCATACTTGTCAAAGATTCTTTGGTTTGCGGGTAAGGGAGGGGGAGAATTTGCTATTAAGAAATGGCTTCGGGGTAAGTAAAGAGAAAAGCAGGCATCAGGCATCTAAAGCAGCTTCCCAGCAGGCACAAAGGAACCAAAGGCCACTGATGATTTCCACAAGAGTCTGTACCATTCAACCATACCCCATATGCTGCCTTGATAACAAAAGCCCTGGGAAATAGGCCTGTGTTGCTGCAGTAGGTTAGCTGAAAGACTAAGGAAGCAGAGAGTAACCAGGTTCCATTGTGGTAGCTCTGCAGCCCAGAGTATCCTGGCTCCTCAAGGTCAGAAAGAATATGGTTGGAACATACTGGGTAGGGTTCACTTACCTGTGCCTTTTAGGTTTTACACATGATACTGACAACCAAACCAACTTTTGTGCTTATTTTTAAGTTTAAAGTAATACCTCATTCTCTTTAACACTTCTTCATTCACATCCCCTCTTGCTGCCAAACCTTATCCTGGGCATAAAATGTTCCCCCCTAAGAAACCAAGCATTAAGAGTATCCAAAGTATAAATTCTGAATGAGCAAAATAATTTGTGATACTACCCTTATAGCACAGCAATTTCTAGGATGTCTGTCTGCAATAGAACCTCAAAGCAACTCTATTTGTGACTAAGTATAAGTGACCTTTAAAGAATAAAAAAAATAAAATAGGCACAGAGAAGTTAGGAGATATGCCAGCAATCACACAGCTACCAGTTCTGAGCCTGGTCTTAAAGGCTTCTGAGGCCTCATCCAGCAAACCTTTCACAAGGGAGGTGGTCAAGTCATAGAACATCTGCAGGACAGGAGACTCAAGGAGAACTTGAGTCCTACAGACTCCCAGTCCCTAGCACTCTGTTACTTGTATTTCCAAGAGGTTCGGCTTCCCCATCTCCTAGCCCTTCTCTCCACTCTGTTGCTTTTCAGATTCCGTATCTCTATTAAAACTTCCTACTCCTCTTTGCCTGCCTTGTCTCCCTCTCTTAACCCCTACAAAGGACTGAAACTGGCTGTCAGCGCTGGGGCTTGCCACAGTCATAGCAGCCTTTGTTAACAAGTTAAGAATCTACAGGAATCCCCCCTTTGCTGTCTCTACACTCTGTACATGAGAGCAATCAAATAGATCAGCTGGAAACCCCAAGCTGCGAATGCATAAAAGAGCAAATGAATAGGAAAGTTCAAACGAGATATTTCATTGAAATATCCTGCTGATCCTGTTTTATTCTGCATTTAAGGAAATAATACCCATGCCCAAACAGCCTCTTTCTCCCTGAAGTAGAGGGTTGATATCACACAGACTGTCTACACAGGGGAACCAATTCAAGGCAGAACTGAAAGTTCCAATTCAATCCAATCAACCCATGTCATATGTCTGGGCCCAGTCCAGTGGGGCATAGAATGTGATTTGAAAGAGCCAATGCAAGTTGCCAGTGGCCCACACAGGCAGCAACTAAGGCCTCAGGTTCACTTGGGTGGGATGTGAGCAGTATTTTTTTGAGTGTCTCCTGTGTTCCAGGCACTGTGCAAGGCTTCTTATATGTTTCTTAATTTGCCTTCACAATAATCTTCGAAGATAGATTCTTACGTTTGCATTCACCTTTTCAATAGATACTGTCATTTCCATGCGATTAAAAAGGCAGTAAACAGAAGGAATCTGAGGCAAATGGAAATTTTGCATTGACTTTACTACAACTCATTGCTGCTGAGCATTTCTAGGTCTACCTTGAGTGAGAAGACAATACTAAGGAAAAGTTTTGTCTGGAAAGAACGGAACTAACGGGGCTGCCTGAGTCTTTCCCGCATTGACCATGGAGATGCCAGAATGACCCAAATACTAGTTCCAAGGGAACCATTGTGCAAGGGGTAGGTGACTTCCCCTCTCTCATTCCCCCCTTCCCTGCAGGCCTCCCAAACTGGCCATAGACCACAGAGATGATGGATGGAGAGCAAGATCCCACCTTCTACTGACCCAGCGGGAAGCAACAGAATACATGAAAGCTGGAGAAACCAGGGCCTTTTCTTACTTTCTCTTGCTTTTGATCTTCATCAAAAGTAAGGTGCAAAAAAAAAAAAAATCAAAGTGCATAGACTTTAAAATATAAAAATTACAAGACACAAATGCCATGATTTGATATTATTTTTTTCTTGGACAAAGAATAAATTGGAAATTCCAATAGCTTTGTAGGAAAGTTCGAGTCCCCCAGTACTTGAAAGTTGCATGTTGCTGCCCAGGCCTGAGTCTTCTCACCGCAGGAGGGCGTCATCTCTGGTTACACAGACAGGTTCCGGTCAGCAGGTCTGCCCTCAGGAAGTCCCATCCAGCAAGTGTTCACAAAAAGAGCAGAGCAGGTGTTTTCAGGGCAGACTGCAGTGCTGACATGTTGCCACATTTGTTCTCTGGCTGCACACAGACTCGGGAAACCTTTCCAGGACAGTTGTGTGAAAAGGAAAGCTGTTTCTCCTCCAAGACTGAGTTGTGACAGAGCAACTCCACTAGGATTCCTGATCAAGTCAACAGGTCTGGTGAGAAATGCATTTTCCAAGAAGATTGCTGGGCTTGTTTACATGTGTTTTATTCAGAACTACAGTAATCTGTTCACAAGAGACAGAAATCCTGGTAAATCAATCCTTAAAGCCTGTTGACATTTGTCCACTTGGCAGATCATAAAAGCTCCTTGAAAATCACAGGAGTCAGTATGTAAACCGCTTACCCAATGATACGATGCAAATGCCAGGGGAAGGCTTTCTGCAGGATAAGATCACTGAATTGTGACTGCCTCTTCTGAATATAACTTTATTTTGGTCTCTGCTTACATGTGAGGTGTTGCCAAGATAAACTGAGAGACAATGACATTTGCATTCAGCCCCAAAGCTGATTCTAAAGTTCTCTGTCTTCAAAAAGACTCAAGATTCTTTATGAGATGCAGTTTTCCCTAAACAATCTTTGCTAAGAATTTTCCTCCAAGTATCACTTAAATTTTAAACAGTTCCTTGTAACCATCATGTGAGTGTTAGAACTGATCGCAGAATTTTGAAAGAAAAACCTACTAGAGAAAGCTTCATGAAAGAAATACCCAGATGAAGTATGTGGTTATTAGCAGCATCAGATTTTAAGGGACTGAGAGTTCAAAACCATTGTCATAACTTCCCCAGGAATATCTCAGGATGACTTCACCAAAGACTTGAAGAGGAATGTAGTATAATAATCAAGTATGAAGCAAGCAAAAGTGCACCCTCTCTTTATAACAATGCAGGTAAATCTATCAGAAGTCGTTATGCCTGAATCAAGGCTTATCCAGGCTTTCTTAGAAATTGGCTCAAAGTCTAAAGACCTCTTTGTATATCCCAGTAATTTCTGTAGATTTCATTTCAAATCATCTGCCTCAATTGCCTCATAATTAATTTCTTGTATTTGCATTTTCTGTGGAAACAGTGCTTTTCTTTCATTACACTCTCTTACACTCTGTAGCAAATATTTAGCCGGAAGTGAGAAATAAGATTCAAAGAGGAAGGAGGGAAAGAAAAAAGAGAATAGCAGGGGACGAGAAAGGGAGAGAAATAGAAATGAACACTGACATATACTTAGGTAAGGAATTCCCTCAATATTCACACTTGTCTTGGTAAATGGTAGTGAGTAGCTATAGGTCTCCAAGGTGACTGGAAGCCCTTTGTGAGCAAAGTGCTCTTATGAACAGAGGGGGTATGACTTCCCATGAGAGGAGCCAGGTCAGGGGTCTGGCACTATTCAGGAATTCCACCTCTTTAGAAGATCGAAGGTTATAAGTAAACTTCTGAGCCTAGAAAGGGTTTGCTAACAGTTTGCTAGTGACTCCGCATTTCTAAAACCATGGACTACAGGCACATATGCACAAGGACTCCTTCACTGATAAGGAACCGTACAGGGAAACAGATTCAATGTTCTATTAAATACATACAGCCCCTCTCCAGTGTCTTCTCTCAAGTGTCCTCCAGTCTGTTCTGAAATGGTAAGGGTGACCCTACCTCCAAGGTATCCCTCTCATCTTTGGACAGTCAAAACCTATTTTTCTGAAATAACCATCACAATGTCTACCCATTGACCTTACAGGTGGAACTTGTAGCTATTGTGATAAAGAAAATAATTACAATAGTTCAATAAAGCAAGTCAGATGAATGTTTTGATTTCCCAGTACCTGTAATTTATATTTACATTATACTGCCATCTACTAAGTTTTCAATGGTATTTTGTCTAAAAAAGAAAAAAAAAACAATACATATTTTAATTAAATGTGAAACGAGATCAAACATGCTATTGGAGAAATGCCAACAGACTTGTTCTTGCCACAAACTTTCAATTTGTGAAAAAATAAAAATAAAGGCTCTATCAGCAAAGCACTATAAAGAGAGCCATGCATGTAGTTTCTTTCAATTCCTTGAGATCTTACAGAACAAATGCAAATGTTCTTCCTGAAATTTTAAGCTGAAGCTAGGACTCTATAAGAAACAGCATGTGTGATTGTGGGTAGTTTCTCAGATAGGGAGAAGTGCCTGTCTAAAAAGCTGTAGCTGCCTGCGTAGCCCTTGGCTTGGCCTCTGGGGCATACCTTGCTAGTATCATATCCCTGTAAGTCTTTATGGAGAAAAAAACTCCTTGCATGTTTCTATCATTTCAATTGTGCTACCTCGAACAAGGACAAAAGTTTCAGTTTAATCAAATTTCACGTTCTATATAGCCTCTATTCAATCCACATACACTTGTTGGGCGATAATTAACTCAGGGAAATTTCTCAGTGATCAAGGTGCAGATCCTTCCCTCAAAGAACTGACAATAGAACAAAACCTGGATAAGAAACAGGCAGGTCTAGTATATATAGCATGATGAAGACCACGTGAGCTTTGAGGAAAAAAAATCCCAAGACAGTAATAAGTGTACCTGAACGAACTGATATAACTGAAAGAAGAATCAAGAGGTAGACAAGTAAAGAAACTGTCCAAGCAAAAAGAATCGTTTCTATAAAAGATCAAAGAGGGAAAGATCATGATATATTTCTGGAAAGGAATAGAATAGAAGTGGATGGGAACATGTGTTTACAAATATTGTGATTCTGTGTGTATACATATATACTTGTTTACAAATGTTTATAAATATTGTGATTCTGTATGTATACATATATACAAACACATATGCAAATACATAAGCCCATATATATGCATACATACACACAAATACATCAGACAGGTAAATGATGTTTTGGTTGACACAGAGGATATTTTGTGTTGAATTGTGTGCTTGTGCTTGTATAGTTAAATATGAAGAATTACAATAAAGTTTACTTCCTCAGAGAGCTAAGCACTGAGATACAAAGAAGATAAACTGCTGTTCTTGGTTTTGTGGTGCTCACAAGTCTGGTGAGGCAATATTTTTTTAAGCTTGTGTATTGTCAGATGCAACATTATTAATAACGCTAGTTATTTAGATTTGCAGAAAGGCTTTAAATTTAAATTTAAATGAGTAATTGAGTTGAGTAGAAAGCCTTCTGACACAGAAACCCAAACAAAAATTTCCTGCCCTGCAATATTCTCTCCTTATAATCAAAAACTAATGATAGTCATCAAAAATAGTCATTTTTATCCCTCATTTTTAATTGAAAGTCAAAATGCATTTTGGTCAGCAATTTGTTCTATGACTACTCTTTCTACTGACCTTTGAGAGTCTCTACAGAACCAAAAAGATATGAATTCACCTGAAATGGAGGTGGACCACCATGTGCAGAGGGTGGGCATGGCAAGGAATAGGCTGTATGAAACAGCTCCTTGGGAGAAAATGATGAAGGGAAAAAAAATATTGAATATTTACCAAGACAGAAAAACTAGTGACCTAAAGTTAAAAGACAACTTGATCAAAGAAAAATAATCTGCTAAAAATTGTCCTGATTCAAAGGTTTTTCTATTGTGATTATTTTTTTAATTACTTCAACAAAATTTCTCAACTTTGGAGTAATAATTGGGTAATTATTTGTTATGGGGTGATTCTGTGATTTGTAGGATATTCAAAAGCATCAGTGGTCTCTCATAGCTTCCCCAAATACACACCAGTTGTGACAAATGAAAATGTCTCCAAAACAAAATGTCTCCTCACGTTGCATGGGCAGCAAAACTGAGCCCTTACAGCAAAACTGAGTAACGATGATTCACACCAACAGAGAGAAGGAAACAGAGCATAGCCCAAAAGTATTTATTGAGATAATCAAAGAGATCCTTGTGACCAAAAAATACTATAATCCTACTGTTGTAGATTGTAACTGCTCTCTACAAGTCTTAACCTGAAGTATCATTATAGACACACACATAGTAGATTTTTTCCTAGGCATCTTTGTATTGTATTAGTAATAAGAAATACATTGTGCACTCTTTAATATATGAATCAAATGGGTTTCAAATCAGCTTCCTGGGGTTTCAGAATAATTTCATGCTACTCTATCAGTGATGGAGAAAAAAAAAATGTATCTCATCAAAACTCTTCCAGAAGCACCTCATTTTGATAGGAAAGTACTTTGTGATGATTACCTAATAGGCAGCATTTGTTGAAATGCTTTTAATAGACCTTTTTTATCACATGCAAAAGAATTTCAATGCTAGTTCAGTCTCCTGTTTCATTCTGTCATGAATCAATTTGTAGAGACATTTAGAAGTCAATAATCCACTGCAGCTTTGATGACAGGTGATTAATTTCTACATTTTAGAGACATAATAAGATTTAGCAATAAAAAGGCCTTGAAGTAACCTACCAAACAGCTTTAATCTCAGCCTTGGGACTGTTGCTAAATATGAATGCTTGTACACAAATGTGAATGATTTAAGTTAGGAGGTTTTATTGCAGACTCCTTGTGTTTTCGTATTAATCTTGCTTTACAATCAGGCTATCTATACAATCAATTTATGTTGGATATTTTTTCCAACACAATGCTTAAAGGGAGGAGGGGGCTAACAAATTATTTACACACAAAGGGTTTGTTCTACAGAAGAAGTCATTTTACATGCTTATTGCTGAGGGGATGACTGATTTTATTGGTGCAGCAGGGAAAGAGAAAAAAAGAAGTGAAGGTGGCCTTCAAAAGACTCAGACAGGGGATAGGTTCAGAAAATAGATGGTGATGAATGCTGAACAACAGTTAATATTGCCTTCCAGATAATCAGCTGCCCTCTTTTTGATAATGTCTATCATTACAGCTTTTTTATTCCTTGAATTAACCTGTCTCATAATAGTTTCTAATCCTTATTAAAATATTTCTATAAGGTAAAGTGTTAATAAAAAGATGAAGGTCTACTCAAAAAAGGAGTTTGTCTTTTGTCACAGAGAGATGGGAAAACAACATCATGTGGATGTTTGTTTTATAGAGATAAATATGTAGACATGGAAACATTTGCTGTCCTACATCATTTACCACTTCTGACCAGCAAATGGTGTGTTCTTAGACAACACTAAGTATTCCTAAGGCAGATGTTCCATGTTCGGTCAAGTTGTGCCTTGCTATTAAATCTTGGTAGCTTGAAGTTTCACTTTGTTCTGACATGCTTTTGATGTACGTGGAGGATCGCTGCTTAAAGTCTTTATGGAAGAAATGTGTGTTGTTGCTGCTGTTGTTTTATTTTAGAAAGAAATGACTAAAGAAGGGTGGCTGCTTGACACACGTACAAAAAAAAGAGGAGACAGCATGTTTCTGGGGAAGATCCAAGAATAGGATATTGAGACATGAATAAAACACTTCTCAGGAGACCACCCAACAAACCAAAATGCAAACTCACCTCCCATCACTGTGCCCTTTTCTTTCCCAATCAACACAATCAAGATTTGGCTTCCCTCATTGTTCCTCTGATTTTAAAGATTATATGTCAGTTATTATCTTCAATTCTTTTATCTTTTTTATCCACATTTTGGGATTTCTCCCATAAAATTGTTTCTTAGAACAATTCCTGCCTTTATCCCTGGTTTAGGACACGGTGCCTTTCTATGTTCGAAGATGGTGTCTTCATTTAGAGCTCAAAGTCTATTCTGTGGGACTGCCACTAAATAGTCACTGGTCTTAGAGGCAGATGTGTTTTGGGACAGAGTGGTAAGTGCTATGACACATTTTTTCCTGGACTTATCAATCTATTACAACTAAAACATAATTATTATCCTATCCACATAAAACTTTATTTTCACTGAAACATAGAGTTTGTGTTTCAGAACCTAAGTTTTAGAGAAACTACCAAAATTGACAATTGACAATCCCATGAATGTTTTGTACCAACATAAAAATAGTTTCTCTCACTGATTTTTCAATACATGTCATTGGTTGGTCAAAAAGAGAATTTAAAACACACACACAATAGACGCATGCACCTGTTAATATCTTCTTTAAATAGCAACAGCTCCCAGTTATTAATATTTTTGTGAAAGGTTCTAACTATTTCATGTGCAGTAACTAATTTAATCTTCAGAAAAACCTGATGAGTTAGATACCACTACTGTTTCAATTTTCTAGAAAGCAGAACTTAAGTAACTTGCTCACGGTTTGTCTGGATTGAGTTCAGTCCACAAGATGCCTCGGTTCTTACATAATTAAGAGACAGGAAGAGAGAAGTCATAAATATGACAATCTTCATATACTGAGCCCACTCCTCCTTTAGAGTCCTTCCCTATTGGTCATCACCTGTATCTCACACTCCAAGAAAGAAATCATCTTCAATATTGTCCAAAATTCAGTGCTCATTCTTACCTTAACAATTGATTAATCTATTCCTGTTCCCCTCAAATCCCTTTAATTTTTTCCCTGTATAAATCTTTCCTTCTCTCAAACCCAACTCATATTTAGCTGCTAGTTCTTGAGTTATTTTAATGTATTCAATAAACAGTCCATAGTATCATCAATTAGAAAACAGCGAATCATCTTGTGTGGTCCTACTTCTCCATAACTTCATGGCTGGTTACAAGTCTTGAACTTAATATGCACAGAAGAATTCTTTTCTTTTTTTATTAAGATATGATATATCATGTGTGGATTTAAATACTTTAAAGGTTCATCTCATGAACTTGGAAGTGTAGTATTTCAGTCAAACTTTACAACAGTCCTGCAAACTATATTCAACCCACTTTTTAGAGGTGATAAAACTGAGGTTCAATGAGGGCAGGTAGCATGTTCAAGATTAGACAGCCATCAAATTGGAAAGTTGTAGGCTTGTTTTTTTGTTTTGTTCTGTTTTTTTTGAGACTAGGTCTCACTATTTTTGCCCATGGAACCACAGGCTCATGTTGCCCAGGGTACCATGAACTCAAGCAATCCCCACTCTCAGCTTCCCAGGTAGCTGGGATTACAGGTGCACACCATCATGCCCAGCTATTTTTTTTGGAACTAGGGCTCATCTCACTACATTGCACCGAGCGGGACTCGAACTGTGATCCCTGGCCCCCACCTCAACTTCCTAGGCTGCCGCTTACAGGCATGCACCATCATGCACTGCCTGTGTTTTTAACTTAACTCTAGATAAGCTCCCAGTCAATATCTCTCTTCTGGTCAGTCTTTACAAATATACTATAAGGTGAGTGTTGCTTGGCTGTCTTATGAAACTAAGTAAACACAGACTTTCTTGTAAAGACGTATAAAGTGACACCCAGTTCTTTCTCTTTCAGGTTAACCATGTCCACTCAATATCAATATTTATTCCTAGGCTGGGTATGGTGGCACATGCCTAAAGATGGCAGCCTAGGAAGCCATGGCCGGGACCAGAGATTGCGGTTTGAGTCCCGCTGGGGGACGTTCCAAAAAAACATAGCTGAGCATGGTGGTGCGCATCTGTAATCCCAGCTACCTGGGAAGCTGAGGATGGGGATTGCTTGAGTCCATGGTAGCCCAGGCAACATGAGCCTACAGTTTCACAGGCAAAAATAGTGATATCTAGTCTCAAAAAAAAAAATTCCAATCCACAAAAAAATCAAGAATTTCCCCACACGCTTTCCCTGCATGTATAGCTATATATGCTGAGGTCCATCCTGTAAAGTTGTCAATTACATATACACATGTGTATTTTAGAGGTTAACTCCCCAGTGATACGTTCTCCAATGCACAACATGACAAAGTAAAAAATAAACTTTTTCTGAAATTTCCCTCATGAGAATGTATTGAAAATCAGTTTCTTGTGAATGCCTAGATGTATCCCACATGTTCCTTGCAATCAGTTACATGATAAGAACTATTTTTTATATTGCTGAGTTCAATCCCTGGTTCTACCACTTCTGAGCTATGTAATAATGGAAAGGACTGTAACCTATGGGAACAAGTATTTGCTCATCTATGAAATGGGATAACTGGGAGGTTACCATAAAGATCAACTGAAATATTTTACATAAAGCACCAGGCAAATACTAGTTATTCAGTAAATATTATTTTCCAGCTCCATTGCCTGAGATGTTTTCAACAGAGATGTGTGTGCAATATCTCAGGGTGTATACAATAGGAATACATAAAGAATGCAGACACATTCAATTTCAGAAAACATGATGAAAAATAATTCTTACTGTTAATACATGAAAGGATCAGTGTACATGCAAACATGATAGAAGTCTGCTGCATCAAGAACTACAAAGGTAGAAAAGTTTTAATTTGAGAGATATTGAAAGAAAAAATGTTCTCTAATTTCTTTCTTCTATCTTCAATTATTTATTTCAGAGATTTACCATGTGTAGATAAAGCATAGTTAAGAAGTGAAAAAATTCATTAAAAATAATAACTAACCTTGCAATCCACTCTTTTGTAATTTTTCCTGAATTATTTCCATGATCATAGAAACCAAAAACATATATCAAAGATGAGAACACTGCTGAGACAAAAGGACGATTGTTTGCTGTGTTAACCTCAGAGAGCTATTGCAGCACAGTAACATCTGTAATAAAACGATGGCTGCCTGTTTTTTCACCAATGTCAAATCATCATAAAATACTGAGGAAAAGGGAGGAATCAAATCTTGCAGTCCTCGAAATCTGATATGAGGTCTATAACCAACCCTGTGCAAGACGGGTAGCTTTTACAAGAGGACAAACACACTGTAAGGGAATGAATCAAAGCAAAGGATTAGATAATTGAGGAGGTGACAACACATCAGATAGTGGATGGCAGAGTGAGGTATGGAACAGGAGTTGCCTGCCCAGTAACACACAAGAAGAGTTACGACATTTATGCATTTTCATTTCTACAGGTGGGAACCTCAAATCATTCCATGGGCTAGCCTGAGTACCCCTAATCCAAGCCTGCCAAGGCTCAGGTGATATACTCCTGTATGGTCAGAGATGGACCCTACATATTTTCAGCAATATTTCTTTGGTCCTAACAAAATACATTTTAAGTGTAAATAACCTGTAAATTCAAACCTTATTTTATATGTTTAAGAAATATGCCCGTATTGGTTCGATTGTACATGGCTACAGGTTTAGGAAATATTTGACCACCTACTCAGTGCCAGTATTGTGCAAAACCACTCTCCTGCAATTTCACTCTGCTATGTATGCTACTGTCTCCTTTAGGTAGGTGACAAAGTAAGAAACAGGGAAATTAAGTGACTTGTCTGAGGGAATTTTTTTTTTTTTGCTGATTACGTATATTGATTACATATGTATTTTTTTTTCCTCTTACAGCATTGTGTACTTTGAGGCTCCCCTAACACCATGTCACCTGTGAACCATCATCTTAATCTCTTGTGCTCATCCCTCCCCCAAGGGAATATATTTTAGAAAAATTCTTTCCCTTCTGAATATGATGGGTCTGATTGCAGCTGCAACATTGAGGGGTGCAGAACTAGACTGTACTGGCCTTCTACCTGGGTTCAAAGGAGCAACAGCTCTAGGTACCCTCTCGTTCTTTCTCCTAGAAGACACCAAAAGGTTCTCTGTCAAATGTGGTTGCTTTCAACCACATTTTTTAAAATTCTCTGTCTGACCATTTTTTATTTGCTGCATGATACAGTTTTTCAAAATTGTCTTTTCTTTGCCTTTAGCAAATGAAGTAACAACATATGGCTAAAAAGCCTAATGATAAGCCAGCACTCCTACAAAGGACACTTAGCCCTCAAAATAGATTCTGAGACCTCCTAACAGATCTCCATTCCAATTTTAAATTATCCTCTTGACCTTAAAGACAATGCTCTGTGGGAATGAGACACCTAAAACCACTGTTCTTCATAACTCAGTCAAGTTATGAATTTAAAGTTTCCCACAAAATAGCAGTAAATTCAGATCCAAAGGCAGTTTAGGAAAGCTACAGGAAAGGTCCTTCTTTCTCATCTCAAGGACTTTGGGGGTCCTTAAATAATTTGCTTAAAATTGAGGGTCTTGAACTTAGTGTGCTTCCTGAAATTAGCAAGATATCTTCTTTTTATCTGCCTTATAATATTAGAAGATATGGAGGAAGATTAGATATGATGCCCCTCAATGCTATCTTGCTGAAATTTAATCCTGCTTAAGTGGGCACACCTGGGCCTAGGAGAGGTGGCACTTAAAAGGGGGGTACCACCTAGCATGGACTCAAGTTGCTTTTTCTGTGTCAGATGCTTTCCCCTGTTCACTATGAAAAATCCTGTGAAGATGATTCCAAGGACTCCAATATTCTCTTTAAGCTGCTGGAACCAATGGTGAATTGGTTGGAATTGGAGGGTTGCAAAACACCATGCGTACTCCAACTCCACCAGTGACTCAACTTTTACTCACTTCATTTTATTACTTTATTTTGTTGCCTCACCTAAAAATGTAGGTTTCTTGACTAAGTTTTTTGAAGACCTAATATTATGATTTACTATCATAATAAGACTAAATTTATTCATCATGATTTCAGAATAGAGTAATCTAATACTATGTCCCCAACTCATTTCATTCTAAAAGTTAACTAGAAACTTCTGGAGGAAAGCTACTTCCACCAAGGTCTTTAGGGTCATAGCTCAGCTAGAAAAACAATAGATAGAACAAATTTCAGGATTTTATTTAACAACCAGAACATGACTAGAATTTCAAGTTTCCTCTGAGGGGAAATGACACTATAACTGTAAGTTGATTAATATTCATGCACCTTGTGCTAGATGTCAATGGATGACTTACTTGTACTACACTAAGAAATAAGCCACTTTTGATACCAGTGAGTCAATGACTCAAACTTCAGTCTTTCCCTAGGAGCTAGAATTATAGTTAACATAGTAAGATCTTGGAGCATATTCAGTCAATGAATAAGCAAATTAACAAATCAACCTGTTCCAACCTCTTCATTTTACCGATAAGGCCCAACAAGGCTAAAGAATTTTTCTGCACTATTAGCAAACAAGCTAAAACCTGGAATCTCCAGAGTTCTCCTGTGTCACATCACAACATTTTCTGAGTTTCTTTTGTTGGGTGTTTTGTTTTTAATGATCAGAAAAGTTAAGCCTGAATTGACCAAAATAAAAATTAACTTAAATACTAACTTACTTCCAAATGCCATAGAGAGAATATTTCCAAGTATGCCTACTTATGGAAATCACCGGAGGTCTTAATTAAAACCAAACTCTCCCAGGTCTCTGCCTGGAGATTCTGAATTACTGTTTCCGGTAAGTCTGAGAGACAGTAAACTTGTCACCAGACAAGCCTGGAAAACAAGAACCTGAGCCTACACAAGTCTTTGGAGAGAGACAAGGTCTCTCTTTGCCCTCCTTAAGGCATGTAGCTCAAATCAGAAAGGAAAGGGTAAGGAAAATGCTGGTGTGCTCCATTGGGATGCAGGAATACAGGATTCTTTGTTTATTGCTGATAAGTCAGCAGACATTGATGAAAGCAGAGAAGGGGGTGACTTTAGGGGCAAGGAAACACCTGGGAGAGACGATGCTCACCTTTGATTCATTAATTAAGCGTGTAGAAAGGCAGCTGCCCAAGAGGTCATGCAGCTGCATAAGCTTCACTCCATCATGTCTATGAGAAAGAAATGAACAGCAGCAGCTGGTAGCCAACCATGAGGTTCTCGCGAGATCTGCCTTCCAATACCAAGTCCTGGTGTTTCCAGGAACCCAGGTGAAAGACAGCCTTTCCCTGCAACCAGAATAATCACGAGTTTTGGCAGGACCTTTGAGCACAGGAGTTAGTGAAGAACCAAACAGAAAAACACTATGGAGCTGAAATGGATAAACAAAGAATTTAGAGATCTGATTTTTAAAAATGTAAAAAAGAGAGGTTCGGAGAAGGTGGAAAGAAGACTGATGTAAGGTTTTTCTTTTCCAGAAACTAAGTTTCATCACCACTATTGGAATCTATACTTAGTCATTTCTATATTTCATATCACTCAGATGGGAATTTTCACCACAGTTACCATCAACCAAAAAAGGTTTAATGTAAATATTTGAGCTCTGAATGAACAAATGAATTGAAAGTTCCCTCATTAGCCATTAGCACTGGTAATGAGAACAGTGCTTTTCTGTAATTAATATTTGTTTTTGAAATATGTATGTCACAAATTCATTGCTGTGAATACTGAAAGAGAAAAGGGAGGAAAAAATCAATTACAGAATAGTAGAAAAGAAGATTTTTCAAGTGTACATACTAAAACTTTAGAGAAAAAATAAGGAAAAGGTGAAATCAATATTATAGAGTCTAGTCACCATATCATTAAGGGAAGATCTAGAGCTATGTTAAGAGGGATTCATGTTTTTTGTTTGCAGTTTTCATGACTGAACTAATGCAATCCTGGCAGAAGAACGCTATATAATTGCTGCAAGGCAAGTTCCACTAGGAAAAAGTCAAGGTCTGCTTTACCTACCATCCCCTAAAACCTAGTACAGAGCCTGGTACATGGTACACATTAAATAGTGATAGATGGGTAGATGATTACTGCTATTTTAGATGTTGAGGAGTAGGCACACACATAACTACAAATATCCTGAGTTCTCTTCATAGTCAGTTGCCTCTCTCTAAGTCTCTGAAACTGTGATGAGATATGAAGATGAAATCTATACACAGAAGTTGACAACCATTTTTCTAAAGTCAGCTAAGCATCAGTGTTGATAGAAGACTAATTTATTATTTTATTAGGACTGTCAGAATAAATACCACAAAATGAGTGACTTAAACTATAAAAACATGTTGTCTCACAGTTCTGGAGACTAGAAATCCAAGATCAAGCTGTGGTCAGTGTTGGCTTCTTCTGAGAGATAGGAGGAAGAATCTACTGTGTGCTACCTGCTTTTCTGGTGATCTGCTTGCAAATTTCAGCATTCCTTGGCTTCTACTCTCTGGTTTCATGTTCATTATTCATATGGCATTCTCCCTGTGTGTGTGTGTGTGTGTCCATGTGTGTGTATCTCCACATTTTCCTTTTTTATGAGAACATCAGTTATACTGGATTAGAGCCCACTCTGATTACCTCATTTTTACTTGATTACCTTTTTGTAAAAACTCTCTCTGTGTGACACTGGGGGTTAGGAATTCAAGCACAAATCAGGCAGGGTAGGGGTTGGGGGAAGATGTGATTCAACCCACAACAACCAGTTACAAAAATAAGTGCCACCTGGAATATATACTATCTGCCTCAAATTAAGGCTATACGACTACTTAAGCTTTTAATTAAAAAGGAGAGGACATCTTAGTAACAAAAGTTAACAAAAGGGATATTGAATAAAAATTAATACAAATTACCCATTGTTACTTATTATTTTTTAACATGCCATGACATTAGCTTCATTAATTTCTCTCAACTAGTTTATTAAATATAATCACTCTCTAAATACACGGCATAAAAGCTTTCATAGATCTACCTCCCAAATCAGTTTTTTCTCTTCTTCTATTACATTTAATGGTTAAATTCCTCCAACACTATGTTTTTAAATGAAGCAAGCCACCATGGTTGAAAATAAATATCAAATATAGTATTGCATATTTTTGGAAAGATGTCAATCTAAAATAAATTTAAAGTTCTGACCCTTGAAAAGAAATGTCCTTAGAAAATATACTTACACAAATAGCTCATTTCCTGACAATGATGTATAACTAAGTTTGTGCTGTTTATAGAGCTGATTTAGCCAGATATACACATGTGATAAAGTTCAGATCATTTTATGTGAGAACAAGTATCTTTATGATGAAGGGAAAAGACTAAAGGAAAATCTAACAAAAACTTTGAGAAGCTTAGATATGTTGTATAAGTCTTATCCATTGGGCATCTGATAAACACCAAGAGGAAAAGAGCAAATTCACTGTTACAGTAATAACCACAGTATTTGGCAGTTTTGCTCTGTGAAAAAGGGATCAAACATATCCTTTGAGTATAGTAGGCTTAAATAAGGGAAAATTAAGAAGGGAAAAATGTGTGATGACCTACATTCAGAAAGCTCTGAGATAGTTACAATCACACAGGCATATACTCTAACTAAGAAAATAAACTAGAAGTAGAGAAACTGAAAAACAAAATTTATTTTACTGACCAACAATTGTAACTGATCCTGAAGAGAAAGGAAAAATGTTTTAACTCACATAGCTTTCATGTAAAATCAGGGACCAATGCATATCCTAACTCACAGTTCTACAGATGAGCAGATAAAGGTATTCATTAGGAAGTATATTTCCTAAATCAGCAACAGTTCATTAATATATGTAGTTCTGTAATTATACTACAGTTTCAAAAGATTAAGACCTTTGACATAATAGAATTTCTCTTAAAAAGGTAGTGCTATTTGTTGGGTTTCATCAATGGTAGAAACTATGCTTAGGGGGGATTCTGGCATTCATTCCCTTCTAAGACTGTAAAAAGAAAGTAGCATGTATGTAGATAAACTTGGCTCCAAGTCTTAGAAATCTTCTCATCACTTTATTGTACTGTATGAAATGTGTGCCCCAATTTTTAAATTTGACTAGAAACAACACTATACAGTTATTTTAAGTAAAGGGCATTGTTAGTCATTGGGATCATTTTTTTTATCAGAGTGAAATGGATTAGTGAGGGAAGGACAGACAGCAGGAAGTACAACTTAACCTTTACTATAATATATAATATATAATAGCCCAAGCAAGAACATTAATTAAACACAATAGCAGTGGAAATGAATGGGGGGGGGGAAATAATTAATATTATTTAGGAGGTAAAATTATCTTGGCAATCAAGGACATGTAGCATGAGTATAAATGAAAATCCAAGGTAATTTGTAGATATTTAGTCTTAAGCACTGCAAAATAAAAACTAAAGAAGAGTGGAAAGCAATGAATAAATTCAGTTGCCAGGTTTTCATTTTTAGGAAAGAACCTGTATTTTTACAATTTTATATATTTATTAATTTTACATACTTGAGACATGCCATATGATTTTATTATAAAAATATTCTGGTGCTTTTCAAAAAAAAGATTAACAACTCCTAGGTACTTGTATAGTTATGCCAATTCCCATTTTTTAAAAAGAGAAAATCAGGTTATACAAACTTATGTGATTTTCATTCATATATATATATATAATATATAAGTACATATAAAATCAGTCAATTGTGATCATTTTAACTCTAATATTTTGCACCTAGACACATGCTCAGCTCATGAGATCACTTGTGATACAGAACATCATGAACACTGCGGCCGGGCACGGTGGCTCATGCTTGTAAGCTTCAGCCTATGAAGCGGCCGGGGCTAGGGATTGCGGTTCGAGTCCCGCCTGGGGCCCCTAGCGAGACCTAGTTCCAAAAAAATAGCTGGGCGTGGTGGCGGATGCCTGTAATCCCAGCTACCTGGGAAGCTGAGGCTGGGGATTGCTTGAGTCTGTGGTACCCCGGGCAACAAGAGCCTGCGGTTCCACAGGCAAAAATAGCAAGACCTAGTCGCAAAAAAAAAAAAAAAAAATGAACATCATGAACACTGAATTTCTGACCTGGAAAGAACCTTAAAGTTTCTGTGTTTGGAACACTGAGTTCAAAATATTTGTCTCAGCTGGCACAGTGACTATAGTGAGAGTCTTAATTATAGTCCAATAGTGTAAATGCTAATTCAGCATGTGACTGGCTGCCACATCATGTGTAACCACTGGATGCTAAATCAGACAGTAAAATTAATGGTATTTACTATTTCTTTTAAAATGTATTTTCTGTTAGCAAGATGGAGTAAATGTTATATATAACACTCACAACTCCATGAATTAGAAATATAATAAACTAAATGATAAGGAAACAAAAATTTATAAAAGTAAGTGATTTGCCCAAAGTCACACAGATAATAAGCCTGAAACTTGTACTCAGATCTTGGAACTTCAAATTGTTTTCCCTAGTGTCCCTATTTATAAGAGAAATTAAACACATCTGTACATATTCCAGGAGGAACTACTGACAACTTTTTACATGTCTGTTGAAAGATGGTGAAAAATAAACAAAACACACAAAGTTTATGTGTCCTATTAAAATCAGTAGTTTGAAAACTGCTTACCTAATACATTTACCTTGACATCACAGATTACCTTTAATCTACCCTTGTCCTGATGTATTTGACCTCTATTCATAGAAAATGAAACACAGCTCTAAGGATTGATTTTTTAGATCTCTTTATTCATAGTAAGAGATGACTCAAAATAAAATTTCAGTATGTCTAATATTTATGCTTGCAAAGACAGTCTAGCAGGTGTCAACACTGGGTATATATTAGCATTATGAAAGATCAGCAGGTATTGGGTGAAAAAGCCAGATCAATAAGGAAGTCCCATCTAACAAAAAACACAGCTTCGGAGTAGTATCATTTTAAAAATATATACATTCCGTCATGTGGACTGTAGTTATTTTTAACTTCATTTTTCTAAAATGTATAAAGCAATTATTTTTCAATGCCAGGTGCCATAGAACTTTTGTACTATTCACAATTGAAGTAGTGGGTTAATAGTAATAGTAATAGGTGATGTAGTGAAAAATGAAAGAAAACCAAGAGTATTAGATTCTTGTTCTCTTGTTCTATGCAACATAGCAGAAGATTAAGGGAAAAGACTTCACCAGTTATCTGCATTCCAATCTTAACTCTGCCACTTGTTAGTTTCTCAACAGACTTTTTCATGCAACTTCAAGTTACCTTAGATTTCTGTTAAATGGGAATGATAATTTCATCTGCCTCATAGAGCTGAACTAAAACTTATAAAATACATAAAAAAGCATCTGGCACAAAGTAAATTGGATAAATTTTATTAATGAAGCAAGCAGTGTGAGTTCAGACAAGTCACTAAAGTCTCTGGTTCTTGATTAAGTTTTCCATAATGTGGTTACACAACTCTAAACTCCACTAACTTAAAATTTTGATGAAACCCATGCTTGAAAACAATTGATTATCTTGTCCTGAATATTTAGGCAAGTTTTGTTTTCAACATGTGGATTTTGAATTACCCCATTTGGCAATAATTATAGAGGAAAATGCATAATATAATGAAAGAAAAAAGAGATCAAGCAAAAGGAAAAACAAGAGTAAAGTTATTGGAAATTAAATGTGGGGAGACAGGTAGTGTTTTGGAGTTTGAACTTTGGAGGGAGTTTGGTCACATGTCAGTTTCTCCCTAAATTGTGTGACTATTTACAGATCCATTAGCATCTCTGAGCCTCAAAATACCATCCCTACCTCACAAGCAGTTAACAATGAGATTACGCATGTAAGTCATAAAGTTTGGAACTCAGCATGAATGTAATAAGAGTGTTTTGTTGGTGATAAAAAATAATAATGAACATAATGTCTGTAAGGAAATTTAGCAACTTTAGCAACTAACTCTCCTTTCAAGTCACAAAATTATTAGAAATTATAAAATTTACAATAAATAGGCAGAGTGAAGCTGAACTGAACTCCTTTTAGTTGTCAGGTTTACCACACTTACATGATTAAAAACAAAACATGAAGGTAGAAAAGAAAAATCTACCATCACAGTGTTCTCATTCATTTAAATGCACAGTTTTAATTTTTTCACATGGAGCCTTTTAAATAACCAATAAAATAGTAGGGTTACTTTGAAGTTTGAAGGAAGAGCGATTTTAATAACTCAAGTATGGCATATGATTGCACTTAGCAGAAAGCTATTGCATATCATCCTGCCCTTCGGATGCAAAGATGTCTCTGGGGATGTTGATACCAGTGTGATCAGTGCAGCTTAAACAAACAAAAGTACTAACCATTTTGCAGGCTAAATAGCATTTAGTAGAATAGATCAAATTTTAAACTATTTTTCATCAGTCCTATATATTTAAAAAGTATATCAAACACCAAAGAATGTCTTTGGGGGAAAAATCCACTAAACACTAATATTATGTGTTTTTTTTAATCTTTGATCCAGTGATCCCACTTCCAGGAATCTACTCACAGGATGCAAAAATACTAATTCAAAACAAAACCTACAGTCCTATGTTTACTGCAGCCCTATTTACAAAATCCAAGATATGGAGACAAGCCAAATATCCCAAAACTCACAAATGGATTAAAATAGTTGTGGTATAAGTTCACAATGGAATATTATTCAGCAATCAAAAAGACCAACTCTTGTCATTTACAACAATACAGATGGAGCTCAAAGGAATCATGCTAGCAGAAAAAAGCCAGACAGAAAAAGATAAATACCGAATGTTCTCACTTATATTCAGGATAGAAGGTAAACAAATTCTCACAAAATTTTAGTTTTTATAAAATGTGTCCTATTTATATGTTACTGTATTACTGTTTTGGTAAAATACAGTACATGCAATCAAAAAATTATGTAAAAAAAAGATAAAAATTATCCCAAGATTTGCCACTCAGAAATAATCTTTATTAATACTTTGAAAATAATATACTAGACCTCTTTCAAACATAAACATATATATTTATACAAAGACATGAATCGTATACACTATGCTGCATTAGCTTGTATCATACTAAATGGTGCTCCTTAACATAGTTCTCAATAATAAGCTGTTGGCATATATTTATCTCATATTGAGCATCATTTTCATTTATTCACTAATACATATTAGCAATATTTATTTAATCTATTATTGCTAATCCATCATTGATAATCCATCTACCTATGCAACCATTTTGTGGAATATGACTACCTTTTCCCTCTGGTAATCCATTTAGTCAGTTAAAAGCATGATTTAAATAAAAAAACCTTTTTTAAAATAAGATCCCTTTCCAAAGCAACTTAAACTTTTAACATGTTATACACTAGTATATTTTTAAATATTCTTTTATTACCAAAAATAATTTAATGAAATATGTGGGTGCCATATATTAAGAAAATTATAAATCTACATTAAAGTACAGATACAAGACTCAAAAACTGTATAGATCATCTTTATCTTAAATTTGAAGATTCAGTGTTATTAAAAAGGTGTTTCCCAAAAAATGAATCCATAAATTTAGAGCCATGCAATTAAACTCTCAGGAATTTTTTTTCTTTAAGATTTTAATGTTCATTAAATAATGAGATTGCAAGAATATACTGATTCATTACAATCCTAAAAAGAAGGAAAAGAGCAGGAGTAGAAGTTTGAGCAAGCTGTAAAAGACTTTCAAAAATAATCTATAGCTCTCATAATCAAAATAATTTTGCACTGGCAAATGAGCATGTCATGAGATAATTAAGCAGAATACACAGCTTAGGAAGTATATAAATTCTATATCAATTGATAAAGGTACCATTTCAAATCAAATCTGAACTGTTCAATAAAGAACATGAGAGTAAGCTGTCATTATTTGTTAAAGAAAAAAGGTAGAGATGATGACAACCTCAGTATTTATACTGTAACAAATTCTATGTGAGTCAGATATTTGAATTTCTGGTATACATTTATAAGCAATTAAAAAAATGATGAGGGGGTAAGGAGGAAAGAAAGGGAAAATGATGAGTTACAATCTTAAAACAAAAGATACCTTTTAGATATATGACAAATAGAAATCACAAAGGGGATAGATGAATTTAGCCATAAATTTAATCATAAATTTTATCCATGTAAAATTAAATTTTCTCTGTGTCTTTAAGAAACAATATGTAGAATGTGAAGGTCAAACTACAAATTGATGTTATTCTATAGCATTTTTTTTCATTTGAAAGACTTCTACTTAATATCAATGTCCAAAAAGTTGTTGTAAAGTGCTTCAGAGTAGAACCTTGACCCCATGTCAACTATTTATCTTGATATTAAAAACTGCTCAGTTCTCTCTGTTCTTCTAAATGAGCATCCACCTGTAGCCAACTAATAATGAAAAATTTAACTATTACATATAATGCAAACCTATTCAATTACAAACTCTTTAGGTCTTATTTTATCCTGCCAGTAGGTCTCCCATTTGTGACTGACATTTTAGAAGGTACCTATTCAGTCTCTAGAGAAAAATTGGGAAAGGATTTCTTTTGTCCTACTTGTAGTGCTTTCTTAAAGTACAAGGATTTCCTTCATAGCAGTTATTGTCAATCATTGTATAATTTCAACTTTGTCAATTGTCTCAACTAACTCTAATATAGGATACAAAATAGAACCATGATACTTATGCCTAAAATAATTTTTTTTGTATATTTCCCCCTCTTGCTGGCAGATATACAGTATGTCAGGAACTTAGACAGATGAATGCCCTTTATATTTTGAGGATTAAATGAGCTCATATACGTAAATCTTCACTTGGAACCAAAATAAGGACACAAAAAGTGACACAAAAAGTGACTGTGAGCTACAGATTCCAGGTAATGATTAATGGTATCTCACTAGTAATGTCATGGCACGGTGCAAGGGAATGCAACAGAGGGCCAGGTAGGGGTTCACTCATGCTCTTGCCAATGTGTGTTTAAACAGCTCTGTTCACACCACAGTGCACAGTAGTCATGACAGAAAACACAAAGAAAATGAAAACACTAAAGTTGCTAAGACAGCATGGAGGCATCACCCCCACAACCCAGTAACTGATAGGTGAGGCAGGTCTTTTAGAGCAACTAGGTAGGTAGTGTGAGGCAAAAGCCATGTTGGATTCTCTTAAGGGACTCCCAGCTGGGCCTGAACAGAAACTAATCTGCTTGTTATACCAGTAAAGAGTCACAGGTCACATCTGTTCTTTATAGTAGAGGGACTGGAAATTGATATCAGAACCATTATATGCACTTTAGTGTACATGGTATATTCAGTAAAATACATTTGTTATTTTCCAGTATAAAAATGGATTGGGTCCCATTAAAAGATCTTTTTCAAAAATGAATTAAAGGACAAAGACAAGTAAAGACTAAAATTCTGCTACTCCAAATGGATGAACCAAGAATAAGGATGTATTTTTGGATAGTATGTTAACAAACTCCTTGCAATCTGGATATGCTACACATTGGGAGAGTATCTCTTAAGATACCTGGAAATTCCTGGTGACTTGCCTATTTAGAGTTATAAAATATCTGGGTAACCCCCAGATATTTGAACAATTATTTGCTTCAAGCTAGTCTTCTATACTACAGTAAGACAAAGTTTCTAGCCATAATATTTAAGTAAAGCCTAATTAAGTGCATCAGTGTTTATACCTGGATCTGGGTAAACAGTTTCTAGAGAGTTGTGGCTGTATGACAGCTCTTGCTGTCTTTGGCACTATAGGTGCTGACACTCCTTGGCAAGAGTTCACTAATAAATGTGCCATGCAGTTGGAGAAATCCAATCACAACAAGTGATTAACCGAAGAGTTAATCGAGGCATCTGAGGTGGCAACATACTCACATGTACATACTTCATTTGGAGCCTAACTTTTTTCCTCCATCACCTGAAAAAGTTCAACTCTTCCATGCGTAATTGAAGTACTAGCTATTCCATGGGTGTCTTCAAGAACTGTTCACCTGCATAGAGTTGGCACAACTTCCAAAAGCCAAACATGCAGTTGATACAAGTAAAACCCTTGATGAACTGCCATTACTAAATGGATTTCCCTCTGGAGAACAAACTGCCTTATGCTAAGCCATTGAGGGAATTACAGTGCTGGAATATCAAGGGATGTATCTGAAAATATCTGGGATTATTAATCTTTTCTAGCACCAGGCAATTATTTTGAAAAGGAAAACAGGGCAAGAAAGCTTCTTGCACTTTGTTACACACTAACAAATTATATGACCTTAACCTAACCATTTAACACTTCTGGACCTCAGTTTCTTCACTGATAAAATGAGGGGATTAACCAAAGTACTTTCAATGAGCTCTTCAGTTCTAAAATGATGTGATTTGGTGCTGCATATTTATACAGCATATTCCTTCTACAGATTTCAAAATCTCTCAAGAGACTCTCATTAGTATTCTCAATATTGCTATGAGGCAGGCAGGTGGCAAGGTTTATTATCCCCACTTAAAAAAAAAAGAGAGACAATGAGACACCTTGCTGACACAGCACTATTGACCAAGTAAAAACTAGAGTTTAGGTATCCTAGTACTCACCAGAACTCTGTTAAACCACTTTACTACTAACGTAGATGGAAGGTCTCTGATGAATAAAATATTCTGTGCTCTTCGGGGTGGAGAGTGGGAATAGAGTTTGATCTAATCATCTTGCAGAGATAAAATTTAAAACAACTTCTCAATTGAAGCTCAGGCAATATTCCAGGTGGTAGTCTCAGCTCCCATTGACATACTACTCTGTATTTTCTTGTTTTGGATACAAATATCAACAATCTACAAAAAAAATCTACAAAAAAAGAAATCTACAAAAATAGGGATAATACTAAAGAAGTATAACACAAAAACAGAAAGGTAGTCTGGGGTAGAAACAAATCTGCAGTGAAAACATTTTAGAGAATTCACTATATAATTACTATAATGTAGAGAAATTATAGCTAGAGTTAAATTATATCTATCAATGAAATGAGATTATCATCCAAGGAATAACCCAAACAGCTTTCAAAAATATAATTCATTAAGAACTGTAAAGGGCCTAATATATTACCCTCATTGCAAGATAACAAGTTAGCCTAGCCTACCATTGTTTCATGGAACTGGCAGGAGACACAATAAACCTAGCTTAGAGGGAGAAAAAAAGGATGTTATTACTACCAGAAATATCAGTAGCTATAATATCATGGTTTCTGCTTCAGTTCCCCAAGTCCTGTTTCCAACAGGGTAATGCAACAGGGCCAGGTGACACAAACAAATCCAACCAGTTGCATCAGAGAAGAGAGATTCTGAGCTTAGAGATCCTGAATGGTTTATTGTAATGGCCGAAGGCATATCTGCCCTTTTCTCCAGAGAGAAACACTATCTCTGTCTTCCAAGGTTGTTTGCTATATAAACATGACTGAAGGATATTTCAATACAGAAGCAGTCCATATTTCTGTCTGCACAAAGTGCAGAAACAAAAAAGACTCACAAAAAAAGTCTCCCAGAAACTTTTTTTTTATTTTTATGACTTGGAGAATTGTTTCCCAACTATATCTTCTAATTTCATTTGATTAGTGGTGTTTTGAGAATTCTTAAGTATTCAAAGCCAATAATGTAAGAGTATTGGTGATAAATAGGATGTTTTCCCTAGTCTGAATTCCTACTGAATGTCTCCTTGTTTCTGTTTCCATCCTATACTTCAATAAAATCAGAGGAATAATTTCTACTTCCCTGCCTTAATTTTATGCCATTGCATGTATGTAAGTGGGCTAAAGTCTTCCCACAAGTGGGAAATTACATATCAAACAACCATGATCTGCAGAAAATCCCACAAGCATATGTTGGAATTCTAAATTACTTGTTTTTTCCATAGACCTTGAAAAATCCATAATTCTTTCTTATTTATAATCACTTAAAACTCCTTTTGTTACTATTTAGCTCTGAACCTCAAGTTCTGGTTTAATGACCTACTTTAACCAGATATATAGAAAGCCAAGAAACAGCTATAGAAGTAGGCTTACCAATAAACATTTGCTTTTTGGGAAAACTGTGGTCAGGATTCTCACCAGCTTACTAGTCATACCTCATAAACTGCATGTGTGGAGAATAGCGTGTATAACTAGAATCAGTGCTGTTCACTAGTTGTGGGGCGTTGGCTCCATCAGGAAAGTTCTCTGTGTCTTGACTTTGCTTTTGCACAGTGAGGGTGTTGTATCTATCAACCTACCTGTTAGAGTTGATGGCAAATTACTTATACACAAACAAACACATACACACACCTATATGGAAATATATATACATGTACATATCCCACTTAAAACACAGCTTACTATCTAGGCATTAGATAAAGGTTGCTGTTGACTTACCTAGCTAAGATGAAGCTAACCAAATTGTCAATATTAATGGCATTATTTCTAAAATACTGACATTGAGGGATATATATAATGAGCAGTAGTTTGGGGTTTTATTTTATCAAGAAAAAGTCTTTAAGAAAAAATTTTAGTGAACAAAAAATGTAACAAGCTTCACTTAGCAAAATGTACCCAAAGAGGAACTCATAGGACAAAGTTTTAGGTCATCTCCTCACCAATTCCTCCAATGTTGATTAGTATTGTCTCAATTTTTCAAAACCAACTCCTTTTAAAAAGCTTAAACTTGACCTAAAACATTTTAAATGAAAATAAACCAGAATGAGGAGGCATGAGAAATGTTCCTCTTTGAATTAGGGATCTAGTACCTTGAGTTTTCCAAGAATAAAAAAAGCATGCCCACCCCCACCCCCACCAAATTTATTCTTGGTATTGTGGTGTAAAAGACTTAACATATTCAAAACTACTTTAAATCAAGGTAACATCTGAAGAAATTACCAAATTGTAGTTTGAGAAAAGCTGAAATAATTTTAGTTTACTCAGAATCACATGCTAAAGGAAAGTTTTCATACAAAAACACTAAAGAGATCATTTTTTAATCCAAATTTCACAAATGATTGGCACTGTGGGTTGTATGACTTCCTCCAGAGTAAAAACTGCTTTTCTCTGCTTTGTAAACTGCCTGTGAATTTTGAAATAACTCAAAAGCCCCTATGAAACTAGTCTTAGTTAACCACATTGTTCTAGCCACTGTAGTCAGCCCCTTAACAGTCACTCCCAGAGTAGCAACATGGTCAATGTAAGTTGGACTCTCCAGCACCCCACGTCTTGCATCTTCTGGCATTCTCATACCCTGTTGGTGGCCCCTATTGAGGAATTCAAGAAGAGATCAACATAGTGACAGTGAATTTACTGCCCAGAGCACCACAGGATACTGTGTCCACTAAAAAAGGGCTGTTATGCAAAGCCACTGAGAATGACATTTGCAACCTCTCCACTCAGCTCTGCCAAGAGTTAATACTGAGACTGGTCCTGATGGAAGAGTGAGGGGTAAGGCTGAAGCTGAGTTTGTAACTCATGAAGAAAGCACAGCAGCTATGTACAGAGACAGGGCAAACAGTACCTTTTTTTGAAACTTGCATATCACTACTAGTATGTGCTTATAAACTGGAGTGAGGGGGAACAAAAAGACATTGATCTATTCATACATTAAAACAAAAGACTTTCAGAGTGATTTGTTGTATTAGCTGTATCTTGCTGATTATTAAGTGAGCATTTTTTTGATGTGCCCAAGATTTAATATCACACTACTAATTTGTTTCTTAAAAGATTATGGAATTGGTGAGTTCTGACCTTCCCCTGTATGCAGAGAAAGTTTGGTTTCATGTCAGTATAAATTGTTATTTTAAGAGAAAATGTGAAGGCCTTAAAAGAGCTACAATGAAAAATTTTCATTCCATACAAACAAATATAGAACAAGAAGAGGTAAATAAATGGCAATGACATTTTTAACATGACATTTTAGAATATTTAAAGGGACCACAAGAACAATAAGTGCATCTTGTGTGCAACTGTCTTTGAAGTTCTAATCTCAGTTCATGCCACTAAATCATCAAGGAAGGTTATTTTTAACTTGTTATATAAAGGCTTTAGGAAAAAAATCAAGGAGAGGAACTTTCTTTGAGTATGAAACGTCAAACAGTAAAAGGTTTTTGTACATTTTTCATGTACAAAAGTGATATATGTATGCATCAGAGAGAATTAATTTATCCCAAAATTTTCCAAAAGAGAATGAAAAGATTTATTGAATGAGAATGTTTTTATTTCCCAAACATCTTCTTTGAGATATTCTGGAAGTGGAATATTTGTGTGTGGCTAAACCGTAAGATTTAACCAATTAACAAAATATCATCTGTGGAAACTCGATGTGAACCTGATTATGAGGCCCCTCTGGGAAGAACAACAGCCTCCCTGTCATTCCTGGGAAGCGCTTCAACACCAGGCAGAGGAAGGATGCTTTCATCCCAGCAAAAGCCTGGTCATTTCACTCCATATGCTGAAGTCCTTTTCTTTTCTCTGTTTTCTTCTCTCCTCACTTTTCTTTAATTTCTCTGTCACCTCTTTCAAGTACACATACACATGCTTATATTTTTACCTCTCTTAAAGTTGTCTACCTATCAAAAATTAGAATTTCCATAGTACCTTGCTTTCACATAAAATGATAACATGTACTATATGTAACGTTTTCTCATGTGGTGATACTTATCAAATAATAGGAAGCATTTTGAATGTAAACACCCCCTGACTTTTGATCCAATATTACAACCCCATATCTATCAACGTTCTTTCAAGAAAGTGAATTTGCTGTTTTAATATACAGCCCAGTTTCTCTTTAATCATACTTGAAATTTTTGTTTTGAAAATGGAAAAGATGATCATATTTCTGCAGTTGAGGAGAAAATAGAAATCCAAAATTATCTCTCACTCTAAAATGGGTGAGCCACCATCTACTTGTTAAAATTCTTGGATTGCTAATAAAAGTCATAATATACCAAATGGTGGTAATTTGGATGAAACAAGCATATCAATCATTGAGGAATAGGCTCATGGCTCTTTATCTGGGCAGAATCATTAAGTAGAATTTATGATATATAATGTATACTATTAAGCAGCTTCCATTAAACTTGCCTGCCAAACTCATTCTGTGTAGAGGGACACTTCTAAAAGGAAGAAATGTGCAAGAGCGCCACCTATAGTAAAACTTCCACATTTATTTTACAATGCTAAAAACTCAGAAAATGACCAGGCTTTAAAACAGAAAAGTTAAAGGAAAAATATCAAGTAAATAAGATGTTTGGTTTATTTTATAATTCCAAAAGACCTCCCAAAAAGTAAATTCTATAAAGTTTATTCAAATAACATATATACTCTATGACACAATTTTCTTATTAAGGAAAAAGTCCTATTACTTTACAGATAATTTAAACCACAGGAATACTTTCCCTCTAACTAACAATTCAAACAAATCATGTATTTTGCTATTTTTAAGCAGTCCTATATATTGTATTTTGTTAAATACTTATGACATCTACTTTTTAGAATCTGAAAACAAATAACCTACTTTCTGATGCTTAATGATTTAGAAAACACATTTCAATTCAGCACAAATATAAGACAATTGAAGAATGGTGCTGTGACGGGTGCTATTGCTGTGAAATGTTCTTTAGGAGTTGATATCCATAAAAATTTAGTCTTAAATACTTGTTACTTTGACCTAGAAGCTAATTATAAAGGAGTTGAGCCAAAAAGTGAGAGGAATAAAAAAATTCTCATTGGTATTACAGAGATAGTTGCCAGAAACAGCTTACAAATCATGAATCTATGCAGAGATGAAATGTTGAATCTCAATTATTCGACTGGGTCCTTAAATCAATGGAGAGCAAAAAATGATTACAGTGGACCTTTAATTTTCAACTATAAAGTCAACATGGTGGTTTATTCAACAGTGTTTTACTGCAGGACATTAAGGGAGTCTCTTGCATCTTTCATTTCCAAGTGAAATGGAAAAAAAGAGCTTTTTTTTTTTCAAAACGCAAGTTAAAATAGGTTATTGCAGCAGATCGCATAGAAAGCTGCTCAGTTCTCTGGCCAAATATGGGTTAGCAGGAAACAACCCAGAAGAGGGTGATGGCCTGGAAGTAGCCCTCATTATCTCACATGTAGGCCCTTTTGCTTTTTTTTTGGAAGCCCATTGTTCATTTTGGTGAGGCTGGATATTAAGCAGATTCAGTGCCCATCAAGTAAAGTGCCAAACAGAGAACACTACAAACTGATGTTCTCTGCAGAGCACAAGTGTCTGGGACAGTGTCTGCTTTCCCACAATGCACTGCAAAGGTGCTTCATCTCTGCCCTGGGAGGCCCACTTCTCGGGATGAGAGGATAATTCACTCGCTATAGCCCATTCAATCTTCAGCCTCTCGGCTGACGCTGCCAACAGAAGTGCCAATTAATGCCAATTACAATGGTGACTTTTCTGATGTGGGCACCTACTCATATAGGCCATCAAACAGCCATCATATATTAATGACTGTCAGTCATTACGAATATGGGTGAAGTTTGAACTAGTGACCTAGAGGAGAACTGCTCTTTATCCTACTTCTAACTCCCTGAACCATCCAATTCCCCTCCCCCTTTCTTGGCCACTGTTCTTAATTATAGTTTTGTACCTGAATAATGAATGTGCTACATTTTGACAGTGACAATTGCTGAAACCGTGACAGCAGAAGTGCAGTTACTGTCTGCCATTTAGCAGCCCCTGTCACAGTCTTCAGTCCAGTGAGGTCCAGCTCAAACCTTCAGGGGGCACTACTCTTTTCTTTGTCATTTCATAGAGGGTATTTTTTATTTGTCTTTACTACTATTCCTTATAAAATAAGGAATGTATCTTTATGCACATAAATGTGTCATGGACTTCTATGCAGATGCTATTAGGCCTTCCTTATCTGCTCATTATTTCAGGTACCCTTATGAGACAAAAAGTCCCCGTACAATTTAATATACTGCAAATTAATCTGGAAATGCACCTTCCAGTCTCAAAAAGGAAAAGCAAGTTAAATACAACAAACATTCTGAATGACAGAAAAGTAGCAAGTTCCTTTGGTAAAATACACATCTTGCCCATTTTCCCTTGAACCATTTTAATCCAAGTTGGAGCACAACTTCCAGATGCCCACATTTTCAAAAAATCCTGACACTCATCTCATTTAACTTTCATAATACACTTTAGCAGCCAGGAGTATCTATTTCAAATTTGGATTATTTCTGGATTTGGAGGAAAAGCCTCAAGAGAAAGAAATTATTACTAACTCCTTCATTCTGCCTGTGAAGAAGCTCAAATAAACACCTTGCAATTGTGCCCACATTCCTCACACATAATAAGAATGAAAGAGGCAACCTAATGATAGAACATGTAACACTTCCAACTCCTTACTTTTTCTCTGGATGTGGCACCAAAGGATAATAATTTGTAAAAAAAAAAAAATTAACTCTGGAAATTTACTTAACAACTCTATAGCCATATTATGTAAAAGGGGAATGGCAATTTTTAGCAATGTTTAATTCTAATATCCTAAATTTATGAAATGAAGTTAAGAAATCTGTCTTATTCACCAAGGGAGGCAGTAGCAAAATTAAAGTGAGAAACTAAGTCCAAGGTTAATATCACTCTCTTTGAGGTCACTTATGTATGCCAGCACCTTCCTCTGGATGCTACACTTACATCATCCCAACAACTGGCAACTGAACAGGAAATCTGAATGATAGCATTTTGCAGACTGGGAAAGGGATGTACTGGTAGATAAGGAATACTGCCCAAGACAGTTGTAGAATTCAGGATTAGAACTGGCTCCAAAGAACATGATTATTCAACTGTATCCCTTGATCTTAGTTCTATAGAAATTTATTCCATAATAGGTCGTAGTTCCTTAGCCCAAGTCAGTTTACTGTACAAAATACTTAGGTAGTTTATGAATCTGAGATTTCAAGACCCTGCAGCTTACCACAGAGTAAATTAGAATAGGCAGTATCCCATACTAAGGTGGCAGAAAACACTGTCACTGTTGCTTGGGGAGGCTGATACAGAGTCTGGAAGATAAGAGTCTGGAAGATAAGAGATGCAGGAAATGATTTTTCTTTAATGCTCCAAGAATATAAATTCCAAAGGCCACCACCTAATAAGACCTTAAATAAGTGTAATGATTTGATTATTACTAATGACCACAAATTAAGTCTACTGAGAGCTTTACCTACATTACATACTATTTAATTTTCACAATAGGTATTGATATCCCATTTAATGAATGAATAAACTGATGTATAATAAAGTTCAGAGAGTTATCCAAACTGGGATCTGAACTCAGGGCTCTCAAACTCCAAAGCTAGAGAGATCTTGCTCACTGTACTGTTCCTCAGTTAGCGTTTTAGTCTTAAAACTTTGAATGTATTTGTTTCAGCGGAAAATGAGTCCCAGAAGGATATCTGTAAATAGAAAAAAGAAGTCTATCATTGCTCAAGGAACAATAGGTGGAAGAGTACATGGGAAAATATTTTTGAAGGTATTTACCACAGGAGAAAATATCAAAAATATCTTAACATGACCCTAAGTCTAGGTATTATAAAATACCTAGAGAGAGAACTTTGGGAGAGGGGGAGAAGATGGGAATAGGATTTCCATACCATAAATAGACTGTAGTAATTGGAAAAAGTAAAAAAAACTCTATCTTCACCCTGTCTTTCAAATAACTAATTAGTTCAATTAGTTCTCCTAAAGCTTAGAAGTTCCCTCAAAGAAGAAATTCCTTCAAAGACACAACAGTTTCTGGTTTTTGAAAAATGTATGTTGAGCTAACTCTTCTGACAAGCCAGGCATAGTAAATAAAACACAGTGTTTCCTTTACAGGAAATGTATTAAGACTCAAATATTACTCCAAATATTATTAAATATATGTGTGTATATATTCTAGTGATGTATATGTATATATAATGGTATGTATATGTACATATACGTATTATTAGAAACAATTCTGGAGATAGATTTTTTTCCTTAAAATGCATATTCTAATACCTGGTGATGAAACTTCAGCAGGCACAAGACCATAGAAATATGAAGCCATTCTGGAACAAACACAAGGAAATTAGCCTGGACGATACACAATTTTAAGGTCACAGTAAGAAAACATCTAGGATTCAGGGATAATAAATATTACAGAGATTGAAATGCAAAGTCATGAAAGATTAAAGGAAATAATAAAATGTTTGTGACTTAGGAAATCTGACTTTGAGGAAATGTGTCACACTCTGAGGAATTCACTAATAGAAAATCCACTACTGAAAAGTAGGTATTATTTGTTGGTACAGCTGAAACTAAAAAGCTTCTGATTATGTGGAAAACATACATGGGACACAATGTGAGGAATTTCTGACAAGTATTCTGCAGAAACTGAGGATATCTTTAAAAAGAACAAAAATTTTAATGTTCCACTCGAGACCAGACAGGAAAATAAAAATATGAAACAAGGAAACTTAAGGATAGGAAATTTTTTAAGAACATAATGAAAAAAACTGAAACATCAAGAGTGAGAGATTAAATAAGTCACTAAATTATTTTCAATTTAGGACAAAGATTAAAAGGCAAAGAACAAGCTATGTGCCTATGTCTTCTCTAAGTTTCCATTGGCCTGGAACTAGTGATTCCTCATCTTTTAAGTGCTTGAAACTCCTCTGCACTTTGAAGTTGTCACAGCATTTTTCTCCTCGACCTACATTTTCTTCCTAGATTGAACCATCATTTCCTTTCTCTGACTACATTTGGAATGCCGCTATTTCAACTTTTAAACAGTTTGTATGCAAGATGTTGTTTTATGTAAAGAAGAGGAAAGATTGACAAATCTAAACCAAACAGGAAAGAATTATAAATATTTTGCTTCACTATTTGCAGCTTTCTCCATATGCCTCAAATAAAATATTTCCAATCAAGTTCTACTTAGGCAGAAAGCTTACCAACAAGATACGTCTGTATTAGTATGTAGCATGTGTAAATGTAATTCGTTTTCTTTTAAAAATTAAAATATGATTTGTATGGAAAGGAACTGAATTTTTTTTCTTTTTTTCTTTTCTTTTTCACAATGAATTCTGAAACTGCACAAGCTATTGACAGACTGATGACTGGGTCGGTTGCCAGAAGTTGGTTAGAGAAGTCAGTATGTGAAGGTCACTAATTTCATTCTCTTTTATTTCAACAGGACCTTGAAACAAAGAACACAGTCTTAATACATAGTGCAGAGGGATGGGTGATTAAACTAGTGCTTTACTATCAGTGCAGTGAGATTTTTTTAAATAAGGAGATAGCATTTTACCAGATAGCTACTATAAATTTTATCATAAAATTAAATTGACTGAGAATAGGGTAGGAAAACAATGTTGTTGCTATGACCGGTTTTAATTTTTCCAATGTTCTTGCATTACCTTTCTATATTCCCAAATTATTATAATCTTGAGTAAAATAGCTATTTTTTAAGTGAAGCTTTGGGTTGTATGAAGGGTACATTTAGAAAGTTTCTAGACTGTCTCCATTTATTTTAACACACACTCTGCAGAACTCAGTCTTTTATTTTGTCAACTTCATTTTTCTTACTACTTAACAATAAAATCACACTGAGGCAATCCATTTCCCTACAACATGACTCATAAATTATTCTTTTAATGAAGTAATTTGCTTAGAGAAGGGGAAGAGTATCATACTTGATGTAAATAACAGTTTAAAATATTTTTTTGTTTTGCTTTTTATTAGAGTAAATAATTCCTTGTAAACTCATGTCTGCTGAGCTGTATGGCATGCATAAAATTATTCTGTGTAGCAGAATTATAGCTTGAAAAGTTTCCCTTAAAATGTAAATTCAAAACCCTGGATAGTATAATTCTCCTTAAATTTTTTTTGTTTTTTTCTGAGAATTTGCATTAATACATATGTTATATTGTCTAAATGTATACACAAAGAAAGACTACAGGGGATAAATTTACTAACAATACAAAAAGAAATTAAATGAAAAACTAAATTAGCAAAGTGAAGAGAAATATTAAATGTTAGACTGAGTAAACAAAAATCCAACAAGTCAGAATTTTTCAATACTTGTATATACATATATATGTATATATAGAATATAAATAAATGTGAAACACCAAAGAAGGTCTCCAGAGGCCCATTAGCTTCAAGTTGGCATGGGTTCCTGTTATTTGAGTCAGTACCAGTTCTGGGAAGAGTCAGAGCTTCCATTTAGAGATAGTATGGTCAAGTCAGTGTTTCACTGAGTATCTTCTCTGGGATAGAAAATAGAAAGTATATGTTTACCTTAAAGAAACTCTTCTCCTTTAAACAATGTCCAAAGCTACCACCAGAACATTATCTGTTTTTATACCGAATATTTGTGTCCTCTCAAAATTCACACACTGAAATCCTAAATTCAAAAGGTTACCATATTTGGAGATGGGGTTAGGTTTTGAGAATGACTAATTTAGAGAGAAAGCAGTTACTTTTTCTCTTTCTACCATGTGAGAACAAAATGAGAAAATGGTCATCTGTAAGACAAGAAGAGAGCCCTCTACAGAAGTTGATCATATTGGTACCCTAACTTCAGACTTCCATCTCAAGATCTCTGAGAAATAAATGCTGCCGCAATCACCCAGTGGTGTTTGATTCCATAGCTTGATCTGACTCTGCTGCCTAGTAATGTGCTAGTTTCTGGTATGTCTACAGTACCAAAGTTTTTTAAATACTAGCTGAAATTTCCTTCCTTCCTCACAGTTACCAAGGATTGGGGGGGTTTCTGGTGTTGGTAGGGTTGAAGGTTGAGACTCAGTTTCTCCTTCTCCTCTCTATGCTCAAAGTTGAACTTGCTCTAAGTGGACCCAAGATTACAACTCTGCATACCTGGTAGCAATTACTCTAAAACAACACCACCTGCCTGTTGTGTAGCTAATAGACCTGAAAGGTTACTGGCATAACCCTTGCCATGTAAGAGGAGTGGACAGGTCCTTATAGTGTTGGCTTTTAATGCTTATTCTAGAAATCTCATGTTTTCTCAATTCCTTTGTTCTCTCTTATCCTGATCTTCCTCAAAAAGGCTGAATCCTCACTGGCCTGGTCTTCTTTATGTCTAGATTCTTACTGCTTCAAAGTAGTAGCTTGGAGAATATCTCAGGTAGACTTGCATATGTAAATCCACTCTCTTACTTCACCTTCTTAAATACTTCAGATATGTTTGCCATCCTATGCAAGGAAGCAAGCACACACTCTAGATTTCATTGCTCTGGGGTAAATACAACTATTTCTCTCCTTGTTTCTTTCCAATGCTAACTTAGTTATCAGATTGCACATTTTACTAGAGGAGGTTTAATCAATTAATCATTAAAAATGTCCTTATAAGATGTCCTTATAGTAGGGGAAAAGATTCATTAAAAATGTTAAAGGACTCTAGTTCTAAACATTTCACAAACAGAAAGAGAGAATAATGCTAGAGAGTTGAATCTACAGTGTCGATAATCTGTTAAACTCCCTATTTGCTGCATATTAACTTCACAAAAGAATATTACAGTGGAACTACATCTTCATGAACTTCACATATGAGGCATTAGCTCACATATCTTGCTTTTCAGAATTTCTGATTAAATGTTTTAATTTAAATGGAAAATAATATTTAATGTAATATCAAGCCTAAAGTGTCCCTGAAGCTTCAATTGCAAACAATCATAATAAAGAATGTTCTTGTTTAATCTACAAAATAAGTACATTTGATTTTAATTACTTGGATAATGACTAAGCAAGTACCTCAGGCACATCCCTTCCAAGAGATAATGAAAGACACAGAGGAGCAAACAATATTCCTGCGAACAGACCATCACATTCTGACTCTGAGGATGACTCCACTAATGAAAATCTGTCTTTGCAAATGACTCATCTTCTGAAGACTGCTCTGAAGATGTTGGAAATCAGAATGATGCATGTGAAAATGAAATTAATCAATATGAAGATGGGAACAGCAGTCTATCACAGAAGGGCTGTTTGATAATAATGAAATTGAGGAAACAGTCAGTGGTAGAGAAACAAATGAAAGCACAGGAAATGTCAATGATAATAATGAATAAGTAACTAATTCTTGAAATTCAAGAGGAAGAGTTAGCAAACAAGGGCAAATTATCACCCAGAAAATGACAAAGACAGGAAAGCAAATTACTTTTAAGTTTACACCAAATTTCTAAAATATGAAAACATTGGAATGGTAGTAAATTTAACAAAGAGAGGGTCTGAATTCTCAGAACATCACTTCAACAGGAAAGCCTCTTTTGACTAGAGCAATCCAGATTAAAGGATAACAGTGAAAGAGTCTAAAATTATACTGGCATTTGGAACTATCACTATGAACCCTCTTCTTTAATTGACCTTGCCTGTATTTTAATCATATTTTCCCAAATCCACAGTCCTACTTTGTCCATTTTGTCTATCACAATGACAGCTGTCAATCTCTCCGTTTTCATCTGTTCTAAATTCAGCCTTTAAGAAGTAGATTTTTCTGGTCTCAACTTTGTGCTATTGGCCAATTCCATTTTCGCTCATAAATGTTATTATTCGTAATACCAATGGTGATTTGATACATCCACAAAATTATAACCAGAGGAATTATGGTTCCACTGTGCATCTAAAGGGCAAATGCCTTCTGTTTTCTCTTGAATGCAATATAAAAGATTCTTTGCTATTATGCAACATGTTCTCTTTATCATAAATATTTCCTTTTCTTACTAGCAAACTCACTTCATTTTTTAATTTTTTTTTAATTTTTTTTATAATCAGTTTATATATATATACATTTCATATCTTTGTAATACCGGGATTCACCCCCCCACCCTCCCTGACCATTCCCCCTCTGT